>PITA01001446.1:0-104027 GCA_004023965.1 Spilogale gracilis
TAGCTGTCCAATTTTCCCAGCACCATTTATTGAAGAGACTGTCCTTTTTCCACTGGATATTTTTTCCTGCTTTGTCAAAGATGATTTGACCATAGATTTGTGGGTCCATATGTGGGCTCTCCACTCTGTTCCATTGGTCTATTTCTCTGTTTTTGTGCCAGTACCATGCTGTCTTGGTAATCACAGCTTTGTAATAAAGAAAACCAGGGGATTTCTAAGGTCCCTCCCACTGCTGTGGTTCTATTTCAGTACAACATGGATACAGGTGTCACTGGCTTAACCGTGTTTTCTTTAATCATCCTTCTGGCCTCAATCACATTAAAATGATAATTTGTGACTCCAGAACTTTCTGGGATCACCATCAAGAAAAGATCATTAGAAAAATCAACATTTGTACTTTGTATCCTCTCTGAGCTTTCAGCAGAACATTATCTAACGGCCTCAAAATCTTTTTTTATTTTTTTCTAGGGATTCTGAGAGGGATTGAGTTTATAATACAAATATTAAGAAGACTAAGCTTTTAATATTTCTGAAAACTATCATAATATATTGGCCTAACTTCTCTACTCATTTTATAAGTCTTAGAAGGGTCTTAGAAGATCTTGAACTATTTGACCCAAGTTCAATTTTTCTGGCCTAAGTTCTGAGTCAGATTATTTTTAAATATTAGAATTTAAAAATTGGATTCATTAAAAAATTAATATTAGATTTAACTTTTTTCAAAAAAATTAGAGAAAATAAGCTTAATTTACTCATCTTAAGGTCAAATGCCTTTATATGTGTGTTAAATTCTATTTTCTAGATTGAAGCCGAACTGGCCAAGGAAAGAGCCCAACATTTAGTTGAATTTGAGGAGCAAGCTCTGGTTTTTAAGGAAGAAGCTAAACTGGAACTTGATATTGAAAAGGAAAAACACCAAGAAATAATCCAAAAGTATAAGAAAGAACAGCAGGAACTACAAACAAAGGTCTGTCATCATGATGTTCATTATTATTTCATGGGTTTGAAACTGTAGGTGTTCGTTATTTCCTTCTAAGAACACTGTACAGTATTTTTAACTCAAGGAGCTTTCCTCAGGGTCACTGTGCCTTGGTTTTAACCACATAGGTGGAATGGTTTGGATAGTCTACAGATGAATAGCTGAGATAAACCATATAAGCGTACAAGTACTTATGGGATTTTTTCTACTAAAATAAACTTTTTTTCAAAAAGATTTTTTATTTATTTGAGAGAGAGAAAGTGAGAGAGAGAGAAGATGAATCGGGGGGAGGTAGGGAGGAAAAGCAGGCTCCCTGCTAAGCCCGGAGCCCAGTGCACTAGGGACTGGATTGCAGGACCATGGGATCATGACCTGAGCTAGAAGTTAGACCCTGAACCTACTGAGACACCTAAGTGCCCCCAAATAAAGCTATTTTTAAAAGAGCATAAATTAAGGACATTTGGGTGGCTTCATCAGTTAAGCATCTGACTTTGGCTCAGGTCATGATCTTGGGGTCCTGGGATCCAGTCCCAGGTTTAGGTCAGCAATCAGCGGAGAGTCTGCTTCTCCTTCACCTTCTACACATCCCTCCACTTCATGCTCCCTCTCTCTTTCAAGTAAATAAAATCTTTAAAATAAATAAATAGATAAATAAGAGCATAAAGTATGTAACTAATAATTGGCATGGTTAGGTATTCCAATACCTCAAATATCCAACATCAAATGAGAATGAGGTGTTTTACATAATTAACGTTTTATTAACAACTAAAGCCTATCTCCTTTAATTGCAAATATTTCCAATTCTAGATATTTTTGAAAGGAAATATTTAAATATAATCCACCTCCTTAATTTCTGAAACAGTATGTCATAAACAAAATTTTTTTAAAGATTTCAGTTTTAAGTAATCTCTATACCCAACGTGGGGCTCGAACTCACAGCCCTGAAATCAAGTCACATGCTCTGCCAACTGGGCAATCCAGGGCCCCCCTAACCATAATCTAAGGTTTTGTTGAGGTTTCTCTGTTATTATAAGAACTGAGTGCCATATATATGCATGTTTTTGTGTATATGTATGTTTGTGTATATGTATGTGTGTTTATATTAACCAAGACCCAATGGGGAAATCATACTTTGAATAAACTCACTAATGGTCTGTGCATATTAAATATCAAATGAGACTTAGTGCCCTCTACTTGGGTGTACAGGAGATACAGTACAGCCTTTTTTTTTTTAAAGATTTTATTTATTGATATGAGAGAGAGAGAAGATAACACAAGCAGGGTAAGTAGCAGAGGGAGAGAAAGAAGCAGGCTTCCCACTGAGCAGGGAGCCCAACATGGGGCTCGATCCCCAGGACCCTGGGATCATGATCTGAGCTGAAGGCAGACACTTAGCTACTGAGCCTCCCAGGTGCCCTGGAACAGCCTTTTCAATAGTACTGTGAATGATAAGCAAGGTGAGCTACGTGAGCATATGACAAGGACACTATCACAGGGCCCCACACCCAGAAAGGCCTCATGCCATGTTTAATGTTCTGCAAATGTTGTCTTGAAATTCTTAATAATTTTATCTTGAATTTGTGTTTTGTAAATAAAATTCTATTGGGACAATGGTACACTTGCTGGGAGCTTGAAGTCTCAGCTCACCCAAATTTCTACCTCTCCTAGACAAGTTTTCTCCGAGAAGGGGCCTCTTAAGGCAGTGGTTACCAGGGCTTATGGTTTTTCAAAAGAAGTCATAAATCCAGATTTTGTAAGTAAATTCTCTTGATTTTTAAAAGCTGACTCCCTTTTTGAAGAGATCAAAACATATTTGTGGTTATGTTGAGTCTCCTCTCCTGAGGATAACCTGCTCTATTTCAGTGTTGACTCTTCTCTGGATGATGGAAACTACTGCTCAGACCTAGCAATGACCCTCTTCCTTCCTGGATTAATTGTATATAATGGAACATTAATTTAATTTTTGAAGTTAATAAGTGTGAATAGATGTCTTGCAGAAGTTACTCTTAATGTAAATTTAACATTTGAAACAGATTTTGGATACATAACTCTTAAGAAATAGTTCATAAAATCCTTGGAACTTTGGTCTATGAAGGTTTTCCAGATTCTTCATGGGCTGGTTTCTTCTTGCACTAATATTTATAATATGATGATATTCATAGCATAAATAATAAGGATATGTTTCATCAGAAGCAGCTTTGCTCTTCCTGGTTTCTTTTCTGTTCTTTGTTTTGTTATTTAAGGGGAAAGAGAACAAGCAGCCTTTTCCCTTCTAAAGAGTCCCATGACTCTCAGGAAAAGCTGCTCATCTTCTCTCATCTCTTTATCTCTCATTCTCCCATCTCTTTATTTAGAGATACCACCTATAGAGACAGTATGTTTTCAAATTTTCTGGTAGTCTCTAGAATTGCACAGTCTAATATGTTAGCCATGAGTGGTGAGTTTAATTTCAATTATTAAAATTAAATAAAATTTAAAATTCAGTTCCTCAGTCACATTAGCCACATTTTAAATGCTCACTAGTTAATCCTGGCAAGCCAGAGCCTATTGAGTACCTGTCTCCCCAACTCAGCCACTGGTGATGTTCACCTTGGAATTAGCCATGGTAAGAATATTTGCACCATGGAGACTAGATACATATATAATGTATATATGATCTAGCTTTGTGTGTATGTGAGTCAGTTGCTAAACATTTATTGACACACTACTGTCAGTAGGCACTTTTGGCTAGTGGCTACCATATTGGACATCACAGAATATCTCTATCATCACTGAAAGTTCTACTGAACAAGGCTGCTCTAGAAGCTTTATTGTCTGGGGTGCCTCCAGTCATTGTATATAAGAAAGAAAAAAATATATCAAATGAACAATTTATTGCTATGATATGAGTAGAATATAACTGTGGTCCTCTTCTATATGCATCCCCAAACATCAGACATTTCTAGGTCCCAGGGCCACCCCATACTGAATCCAGACCTGGATCAAGACTTGAGCTGTCCTCAGTAGATCAATTCAGACACAGAGATTTATATATTTCCAAAGATGCCCAAGTGATTAATATGCAATTCCATTTAAGGTAGTAAAAATATATTTTAGTTTTAACTTTTAAAAAGAAAATCCTGGGGGTGCCTGGGTGGCTCAGTTGGTTGAGCAACTGCCTTCAGCTCAGGTCATGATCCTGGAGTCCCGGGATCCAGCCCCGCCTTGGGCTCCCTGCTCCGCGGGAAGCCTGCTTCTCCCTCTCTCTCTCCCCCTGCTTGTGTTCCCTCTCTAGCTGTGTTTCTTTCTGTCAAATAAATAAATAAAATCTTTGAAAAAGAAAAAGAAAGGAAAATGGAGGCCTACATAATGTCATAGGATTTGTTTTCATTTGATCAGATGAGTACACTGATTTAGGATAAGCCTCTAAGAACCTTAAGATCTCTGTGGTTACCTAGAGATATTGCCTCAAACTAATACAAGATATTATCTTACAGATATCTGACTTAATCGCAGGCGCTACCAGAGATCTAAGGTTGGAAGTGGCCACCCTTGAAGAAAAACTCCGTGAATCTTGTATCCGGTACACTGAAGAGTCTGAGTCAAAGGAGAAAGAAATTGAAAACCTTAAAAATGTGGTTGCGGAATTTGAATCCCGCTTGAAGAAGGAAATTGCTAGTAGTGATTCTGTTTCAGAGGACTTGAGGAAGGAAATGCAGCAGAAGTCAGATGAGCTAGAGAGAGTAATGCTGGCACAAACACAACTGATGCAGCAGTTTAACGAGTCCCAGGAACAGGTAGGAAGCAGAGGATGGTGGCATCGCCAGTAGTGAAAGCTTACGCATTCTTTCCAAAAACTCGAAAAGCAGACAAAAATGTGGAAGGCAGCTTGGTGTCACGCAAAGAGTCAGGGACTATTAGTCAGGGACTTGGATTTACATCTGGGTTGTGTTCTTAACTAGGCAATCACTTAACTTCTCTGCACCTGGCTTCCTTTTCTATAAAATGAATTCACTGAACTGCATAATCTCTATGGTTTCCTGGCACCCAGTTCCACTCTGTTGTAAATGACCATGTAAAACATCGGAGACTAGAAATCTTTGTATATTTATGTCTTATTTGTTTTGACGTTAAATCTTTGCCAAAGGAACTTTCAGAGCACTTGACTTGCCGCTTAAGTTCAGAAAATAATTTGGACAATTTATTTTATTTTTTAAGATATTTATTAATTTGAGAAAGACAGAAGGAGCCTGAGCAGGGGGAGAGGAGGGGGAAGAAGGAGAGGCAGACTCCCTACTGAGCGAAGAGCCCAGATGTGGGGCTCTGTCCCAGGACCCTGAAATTATGACCGGAGCCAAAGGCAGACGCTTAACTGGCTGAGCCACCTGGGAATCCTGGGACAATATATTTTAAAAGTAACTTCTTTTTAGGGCTTTATCTTTCTGTCAACCTAAACTATAAAGGTAATTTACATGCATTGGTCTTCTTTCTTATGTATGTATGATTATTTCAGCAATGTTTTCTTTAAACTGGAATAGAGCTGTTTTGATTTGAATTTCTTCTCTAATCAAGTCTTATTTCTGAACTGCTAAGCAGTTTAGGTCACATAGCATGGGGGAGCCAAGATTCATATTTGAACTTCTATGATACAATGTTTCCTATTTCAGGAAACCTGAATTCTAATGATTCTGCTTCTCAATTTCAAAGTGACCTCCAGGCTTAACACTCAACATCTCCAGGTTTCATTTCCTTCCCTCCTATCTCCCTTCCTTCCTTCCTTCCTTCCTTCCTTCCTTCCTTCCTTCCTTCCTTCCTTCCTTCCTTCCTTCCTGTCTTCCTTCTGTTTAAAATAACACTAAGCACACTACTTACCTCTCCAGATGTTTAGGGGGTCAGCTGAGTGTCTCCTGCTGGCACACAGCAGCACAGCCGCCCTAATAAAGAGAACTGCTTCGGAGACCAGGCAGGAGGGGGAAGGGAGAGCACACATGGACTCAGTTCCACTGAAAAAACCCTCAGGAGAGCGATGATACGGGTTTGCTTCAAGTGAGACAGCAGTGGTGAAGCTCTAGAAAATGGATGGCAGGTTAAAGGAAGAAAGGACAAGGCAATTAGACCAGCAGGTTTTCTGACTCTTAAATCACCATAGCAATGGCAATATGGAAAGTAGGGAGTAACCTATAAACTAGGACAAGCAGAAGAAATTGAAGAGTTGAGTCCAGTACATATATACTGAGTGTCTATATAAGGGCCAGGGGGTAGGCCTTATCTGTGCAATTATGAACAAGACTGACAACTGCCATTTCATGCTGTCAAAGGAGAATTTAAAGACAATCTTATATGAGTACTTAAATTGACATCCGGGGAGTGGCTCAGTCAGTTAAGCATCTAACTCTTGATTTCTGCTCAGGTCATGATCTCAGGGTCATGAGATTGAGCCCCACATTAGCGTCTGTATCAAGTGTGGAGCTTGCTTAAGATCCTCTCTCTCTGGCACCTGGGTGGCTCAGTGGGTTAAAGCCTCTGCTTTCAGCTCAGGTCATAATCTCAGGGTCCTGGGATCGAGGCCTGCGTTGGGCTCTCTGCTCAGCAGGGAACCTCCTTCCTCCTCTCTCTCTGCCTGCCTCTGCCTACTTGTGATCTCGCTCTCTGTCAAATAAATAAATAAAATCTTTTTTTAAAAAAATCCTCTCTCTCCCTCTCCCTCTCTGGCATCTCCACCTCTCCCTCTCAAAACAAAACAAAACAAAATTAAATTAAATTGACATCCAGAGGAAAGAATGACCTAAACAAAAACTTAACATATAAAAAGCATAGACTAAAGCCTTAAAAATTGGCCTTAAAGACCTGTATTGGCCATCCGTTTCTGAACAATAATTATCTTCAAATTCAGTAGTTTCAAATAACAAACATTTACTACCTCATTGCTTCTGTGGGTCAGGATCTGAATGTGGCTTAGATGGGTACCTCTGTCTTAAAATCTCTCTTGAGGTGGGTGTCAGAAGGTCAGGGGTGCAGTTTTATCTAAAGGTTCAACTAAAGAAGGATTTGTTTCCAGGCTCACTACGTGGTTGTTAGCAGGATTTATTTTATTATGGCTGTTGGGCTGAAAGCCTAAGCACCTTGCTGGCTATTGGTCAGAGAACTTCCTGAGTTTCTTGCAATAAGGACTTCTCCATAGAACAAGTTACACATGGAACTGGCTTCCCTCAGAGCCAGCAAGTTATAGCAAGACTGAGAGTGCAGAAGGCGGTGTATAGGATAGAAGCTACAGTCTTTAACCTAATCTCAGAAGTGACATCCCAGTGCATCTGCTAAATTCTGTTCATTATAAGTGAGTCAAAATTCCAGCCCTCATTCAAAGCAAAGGGATTACACAAAGGGGTGAATAAGAACAAGGACAGGAATAACTGGGGGCCATTCTGGAGGCTGCCAATCTCAGTGTCACTGGAGGTAACTTTGGCAAGAGAAACTAGATTAAAAGTGAAGAGTGAATTTTTTTTCAGACAAAAGGAGCTAGATGTGAAGCTATTCCTGTTCATTAGTTGTAAAAGGAAGCCACTTACATATGGAGTTTGTTTGTTTGTTTGTTTTTAATGAACACTTTGAAATATACAAGACACTGGTTTGGCATAGAAACAATCATTGATTATTACTGGGGAATAAAAAGAGATCATTCTAAAAGTAAAGTTAGCTAAGGACATGCCTGGGGACAGACTTCCTTTAGCTAGGGTAGGAGGAAGGGAGGTAGATTAGATTTTCCATTAGAAGTTAAATAATTACCATTGAACTGTAAGAGTAAATAACTAAGGCTGGTTCTCTGGTTAAGCATGCCAAAGTCCAGAATATTCTTATAAAAAGAGGAAGTGAGACAATAGAAGTGATAGGATTTATGAGCCAGAAAAAATAGTGTTGGTAGCATGTAAAGTGGAAAACACTGTATTTTGATCATACATTCGAGACACTTGAAATTTCTCAGATTCTAGAGAAATAAAGTCACATTTACGTGAAGAACAAATTCTCATTAGAATAAAGATAAATTAATGGTCTAATAAGGAAGCTAATTAAGGGCAGGAAAGCCCTGTTCTCTTTCAAGGGGTCAGACAATGGGTGGACTTTGCTTTTAATTGTTTGAAGAAGTTCTCAAGGATAGGAGGAAAGCCAGAGCCTCTAAAGGGCAACTGGGAATTCCTGCATGGAGCAGGAATTATTGGAGAGTGTCCACAGAGACAACGAGAGTCAAGAAGGTGAAAGAGGTGGAGGTGAGTAAGAGGAGAAAGTGGAATATAAAACTGAATGGGAAATGTGAATGAGAAAAGAGGGTCCACAAAATTTTTTTATAGGGAGAGGACACACATTAAAAAATTGAAATATATTTTTTTAAGATTTTATTTATTTGTCAGAGAGAGCACAAGCAGAGGGAGCAGCAGGGGAAGAGGAAGAAGCAGGCTCCCCACTGAGCAGGGAACCAGATGTGGGGCTCAATTCTTGGACCCTGGGATCATGACCTGAGCCAAAGGCAAAGCCTTAACTAACTGAGCCACACGGGCATCCCTGAAATATTTTTTTAAAAGAAGAAAATCAGAAAGGAAACTTAGTATGTTGGAGAACAGAACATTTAAAACCAGGTTAAAATAGATCACGTGCTTCTTGGTGCCAGTTTTCCTTCCTACTAGCTTCATATGAGTCTTGTCAAGACAGTGTGGACCAGCCCCACTCTAAGGGGTCTTGTTGTAATCCAGAGGAAGAGTGTGGTAAATAAAAAAAAAAAAGAGTTCACATACAACTACTGAAGGAAAACCAGTATGGAATATTCAACATTTTTGTTGTGTTAAGATTATCAATAAGGAAAACAAAGGGACAGAAATTTTAAATTCTATCAGTTCCTCTAGCCATCTAGTGAGACATTCAAAGATAAAAAGGAATGCTCTTGGTTAAACGTGAAGAATTGAATACATCTGTTTATCTGTGCATCATCTCAAAACAACACTAAAATGACAGTAAGTTAATAAAAAGTGAATACATCCACAAGGAAAAGAGAACAGGAGAGGAAGGAATTGACACCAGATGAAAGAGATGTTGACCAAATTTTGGAAAATAATTCAGAAGTAATTAGTAGACCGTAGGATATTAAAACCTAATGCCTGTGGGGATTGGGGGAATAGGGTAGAACCCTAAAAGGAGCAAATCCAATTATGTAACACAGCAATGGAAAGGCTCAGGAATTGGAGACACTGGATCCTTCTGAAAGAGAGAAGAGTAGATCTGAAAATAGGATTGTATGAATGATTGTAAAAGGAAGAGAGAGATCCTCAGACGCCTTCCCTAACCCCTATGCAAACCTCACTCACCATTCTAGCAGGTCATGAGAGGCTTTGGACCTGAAGATACAGAACAACAGAATGTGGGAGAAGGATGGAATGAAAGTCTATTTCTTGAAGAGTGAGACCTCCTGGTCCACTTTACCCGCTTACTTCCCAGAACACAGACAACTAGGTTTATATATCAACAGCTAGGAAATTGGAAGTGCCCTCTCTGGACAAATGAGATGGTTCAAAAGACAAGACAAGACAAGACCTATGGATCCTGGTATTTGCAGTCTCCCTGTCTTCTCTACCCACTAAGAAGTGTACTAAATCAATAAGTTCTCATGTAGGCCCTCACATAGCTTCCAGTAACATTTTGGAGACTCACTTTTTTTTTTTAAGATTTTATTTATTTATTTGACAGAGAGAAACACAGCTAGAGAGGGAACACAAGCAGGGGGAGAGAGAGAGGGAGAAGCAGGCTTCCCACCGAGCAAGGAACCCAATGCGGGGCTCGATCCCGGCTCTCCAGGATCATGACCTGAGTTGAAGGCAGTCGCTTAACCAACTGAGCCACCGAGGCACCCCTGGAGACTCACTTTTAAACATGAACAGCCAAAAGATCACCAAACATTTTAGGAATATCTCTAATATGAAAAAGAAACAAGGATCAAATGGATGAGCAAAAAAGAACTCAGAAGAGAAAAATAAAAAATCATGCAGGGAGCAAATGTGAACTGCAAAAAAGAGCATAATTAATATCCTCAGAGAGAAAAGAAAAGATACTGCATCCATGGAACATGAGCAGGAGGCTATGAGTAAAGAGTAAAAATAAATATGAAGATATAGGAACTGAAGTAAACAATTCAATACTTGGGTTAGGTGATAAAGATGAGTAAATCTCCTGGAAAGTAAAAGAAAAAAAAGAAGAAATGGAGAAAAGAAAATTAGAGGAGATTTTGAAAGAGAGAACAGAGAAAGTGGAAGAAAGTTATCCAGAAACTAATCAAGATCATTTCCACATACTGAAGGACATACATTTCTATAATGGATGGTAAAACAAACACGCCAAAGCACTTAATAATGAGATAACAATACCTTAAGGATAAACATGAGTACTTAGAAAGTTTCTGGACTGGTAGGGTCGGGGGAGGGGTTATCACTTAAAAAGGATCAGGTATCAAAATGGCCTCAGCATTCTAAACAGCAGTAGAAACTAGAAGACAGTGGCTTCCACATTCTGAAGAAAAACTATTTTCAACCTAGAATTCTATAGCCTGCCAAATCAATCAAGCAAGTATCAAATAAGGATATTCTCAGATACTAGAGTTCTCAAAAACAATACTTCCCTTTGCAGCCTTTCTTGGGAAGTTATCAGATGATATATGACACCGCAATAAGGGAACAAAACAAGAAAGGAGAAGATACACCAATCAGGAAGTAAGAGTTCCAACACAGGAAAGAAATGGAGAGAATCCCCAGGACAGTGGTAGGGCGAAATCCAAGAACTATAGCAGGGCACCAGATTTAGAGAACCACCAGGCTGGGTACAGCAGAAGAACGAAGGGTTTTTAGAAGGATGTTTCCAAGAACAAAGAGAGACTGATGGATTACAAGGGGAGTTTGAACATACACATTTCTGTAAGTGGGTTTGATGAGAAATTAGTAATCAACACCTAGAACCCTAAGCTGATAAATAGTGGAACAATAATTAATTCTGGAAAGAAGCTGTGCAAGAAGGGATATGTAACAAGAGTACACTGCATGGCTCATGTACACATAATATTTATATACTATAATCATATAAAGTAAAATATAGATTGGACTAAAAATCATGATAGAGATTGGGAAGATTTTCTAATAAAATTGTGATAGAAATTTCTCCCAGGGAAAGAGAATCATTTTGGTGGGTGGGGTGAGGGAGGGTGAAACATCTACTCGGAGTTGGAATAGGAAGCTAAATCTTCATTTTCCATTCTATGAAGCCAGTAGATAATGAATGACTTCAAAACTGAAAAACTATGAGATAACTGCATAATGTTATGATTTAGGAATGTGGAAATAAGTATCACAAGAAACTGCTTAAAAACCTGAAAATGGTTATTCCTAGGATGTAGGACTTGGAAGTATGAAGGAGTGCTTTTCTTCATGATACTATAGTACTATTTTAATTTTTAAATATGTGTGAGATATAGCTTTAATTTTAAAAAATAATTTATAACAATGGGAAGGAGTAACTTCTAAAAAGGACCTAATAGAAAGGGCTGCAGAGGATCGGATAAAGGACAGGGTTTTAGAACATGGAAACAGGTTTTTAAAACATAAATGCTGGGGCACCTGGGCTCATGCGATTAAGCGTCTGATTCTAGTTTCAGCTCAGTTCATGATCTCAGTTTAATGGGCTCGATCCCCGCTTCTGGCTCTGAGTTCAGGGCAGAGTCCATTTAATATTCTTTCTGTTTCACTGTCGTTCCGCCTCTGGCCGTCTCTCAACTTACATACATGCCTTCTCTCTCTCTCAGTCTCTCTCTCTCTCTCTCTCTCAAAATAAATAAATAATAAAATCTTTAGAAGATAAACATAAACAAAAGATGCTAAGAAAAAAATGGAGTAAAGGGATACTTTCTGAATGAGAGGTCCTGTGGGAGATGAGGTGGTCAGAGGACTCTCTGAGTAAGTAATATTCAAGCAGACTTAAAGTGAGGAGAGGAAGAGTCCAGGCAAAGGAAATGTAAAATGTAAAGGCTCTGCATCAGTGAACATCCTGGGAACCTTGGAGAAACCACAGGGAAGTCAGCAAGCATTGCCGAAGCTGAGTGTGCAAGGGGGACAGTGGTAGAAAGCAAGGTTGGAGGGACCAATTCATGTGGAGTCTGTAGGCTTGCAGCAAGGACTTTGGATTCTTTTCTTAGTGGGACGGAAAGCCACCTAGAAAGTATGAACAAGGCAGTGACATGATCTGATTTGTTTCTAGAGGATAGCTCTGCTTTGAAGAAAATAGGTTGAAGGGAGGCAAAAATGATAGCAGGAGCACCAATTCCAAAGTTCTTGAAAAGGTCTAGAAATGCATGGATTGTCATTGTGAGAAGTGGACAAATTCAGGATATATTTTCAAGGTAGAGGCAACAGGAACTGCTGATGGGTTGGATTCTGTGAGAGCAGAGGAGGAATCAAGGATAACACCAAAGTTTGGAATGTCAGCAACCAAGTGAATGAAAGTGCCATTTACTGAGATGGGAACCCTTAGGAAAGGAATGCAACTGGGGAGGAATAGCAAGAATTTGATTTGGCACACATTAATCTTTATGTGTCTATTAGATATCCAGATGGAGGTACTGAATGGGCAGTATGTTCGCAGGAAGGCTGACTAGAGACTGATTTTGAGACAACCACATGTAGCTGATTCTTAAGCCTTGGTACCAAATGAGATCCCGGGAAACTGACATAATAGAGGGTTGAGAACAGGCATTCCAACTTTTAGAGTCTGTGAGGAGGAGAATACAGCAACAGTGACAGAGAAGGAATGTCTAATGAGGTAGGTGGCAAACTGGAGAATACCAGCAGACTCTAAGGAGAAAAAGAATTTAAAAAAGGAGCACGCAACTTCTATGGGGCCACAATCCCTTATGCAAAACATTGGTTTCATATAGGTTTTGAAATTCAAATTATTTCATATTTTAGAAAATTAGTAGAGTACCTATGCTCCCAGAGATCTAGGGTGGACCCTCTCTTGCAATGACATCAATATTTCTGCAGTGAGGCATAGGAATGGCCCCATGTAATAAAATAAGGATTATCAGTCCTGTCAGATTTTATTACCAAATATTATGAGTTACACAAATATTTCTTCTCAGAGCTTTGTGGATGTCAAAATTGTGGCTAATGAATTATATATGTGTACTTGCTTTCTTAACAATGTTATTTTAATTATATTGTTTAGAAAACAGAAAAGGAGAGTGCATGAGGTTGCTCTGTAGGGTTTTAGGCACAGAGAGGTGACAGGAAAAAGTGAAGGAAGAATTTTCCCCACACTATCTATAATGGTTACTTTTTTTTTTAAAGATTTTATTTATTTATTTGACAGAGAGAAACACAGCGAGAGAGGGAACACAAGCAGGGCGACTGAGACAGGGAGAAGCAGGCTTCCTGCCGAGCAGGGAGCCCGATGTGGGGCTTGAACCCGGGACTCTGGGATCATGAACTGAGCTGAAGGCAGTGGCTTAACCCACTGAGCCACCTAGGCGCCCCTACTTTTTTTTTTTTAAGATTATATTTACTTATTTATTTGACAGAGAGAGATCACAAGTAGGCAGAGAGGCAGGCAGAGAGGCAGGCAGAGAGAGAGAAGGAAGCAGGCTCCCAGCTGAGCAGACAGCCCAGTGTGGGCCTTGATCCCAGGACCCTGAGATCATGACCTGAGCCAAAGGCAGAGGCTTTAACCCACTGAGCCACCCAGCGCCCTACAGTGGTTACTTTGGGGGGAGTAGGAAGAGATGGCAGGGATTTCACTTTTTATACTTCTCAAAAATTTGGGGATCATGGATGACTTTAAAACTTTCTGGTGTTTTTAAAATACTTTTCAATGTTAATATTATTTTAAAAAACCCATTTATTAGGAAAGTTTACTAATAAATCTGGCAACAATGGATTTATGTAAACTCAAAGATTAAATTTGAGGAATACGTGGTGTTTGCAAACACAAACAGCTTTTTTTTTTTTAGATGAATTTGCTTAATTTTAGGATGTGCATTTTTTATATTTACATATTCAGTTGATATAGATAACATGGCACACCTTTCTCTGGTAATTCCATTTATGAGAAAACCAAGTACCAGTTAGTATATCAACAAATGAGTAGTTCCCAACTCAACCAAATAAAATCAGAACATCTGAATCTCTTCTCCAACCTCTGGCTCCCCAGGGAGCAGGGGGAGGACTGGAAAAGATTTTGGGGGCCAAGGGCTATTCCTGGGGTTGGTTGGCAGGGAGGATGGCTGAACTGACAGCCTGAGAACCTTAATGGTGGGGCGTGGGACAGACAGGAGTGTGGCAATCAGGCTGAGAAACTTCAGCAGTGGAGAGGGAGAGCTAAACAAGACTGCCTTTTACATGTCGGAGACCATTTGTCCTGATGCAAAGTATAGATGCCAGAAAATGGACAAAATGAGAAAAAATATGGAGAAATTGTTTCTGTGGTACTGAATTAATTGATTGTTGACTTAGAAAAATGAATCCTGAACTCTATGCCTTCATGGGCTCTTTCTCCCCATTCTGAAAATCTGCTCTTGAAGCATATTAGTCCAAGGGATTATTTCCCTGTTTCTACTCTGTTTTGATTTCACAGTGCCCATTATGTTTGTGAGCATAGGAATACAATTGTAGAACAACCTGCCTAACATCCATCTATATTACTTCTTTCCTAGAAATATATTCGGATTCTCATTCCTGTCTTACCAAAGGGTCATTTTCACTGTTTTCCTGCAGTGTTTTGGGCTGATCATATTAGTTGACCAGATGCTTAAATGGAAGACTAAGTCCTACTCATTCTGATTTCCACAACTTTCCCACAGTTTCCCTTTGTCTCTGCTTACCCCCTTGGTCACCGACTCCCCTGCTCTGAGTTGTTCAGCCATTCCCTCACCCTGGAACATATCTAGTTTGGGTGGATGAAAACTATAATCTGATCATTTCATGATGGTTCAGACCTCACTGGGTATAAAGCACAAAGAAAGGCACCCATCTGTGCTTATTCTTCACCGAGGACTTGCTTTCCTGGCATGTTCCCCCAATCGCCAAATTCAGGTGATTGCCATTAACAGATGGGACTCTCACCTTCAGATTGATCAAGTTAGCCAGCAAAGCCTTCTCGTGCTTCTTCCACTGTTTTTTGGAATTGAAAGCAATCCAGCTGTCTCTAAGGATAAAAATGAAAACAAACATAAAAATAAACCACACTTACATTGCAAGGGTGGGGGAAATTGGCCATTTTTTAATATTAGAAATTTCAAACAGATGGCAAGCTAATTTATATTTTCATTTTGACATTTACTTACCCAGTGGGAGTGCAATTAAGCCACATTTTAAACCCACTCAAGGGGGCCTTCATCTGAAAATGTTATAGACATATCTAAAGATAATGCTCTTCACTATCAACAGAGCTTAAGGACCCAGAAAGAGTAATTCTTTCATGCCCAGCCTACCCTAATCAAGGGGCACATGGGCTAGGAACCTCCTCTGTGAAAACACTGGCCTCCTCCTAGCCTCCCTGCCTCCCATCTTGCCCCACTTGGGGCCATTTTCCCTAAGGCTAGCAAAGGGATTTTCCCTTAATGCAAATTTGACCATGCCAGCCCCCTGCTCAAAATGAACATCTCAGTAACTCCATATGAACCTCTGAATTAAGTTAGAAGTCTAGTATTATGCTACTAGGGTCATCTTCAATCTGACCCTGCTCACTCTTCTCTGCCTTAGTCCTGATCTCTCCTTCCCTTCTCCACTCTGCACCCAAGTCCTACTAAGCTACGTGTCATCCCAAGATGTGCTTCTCCCTCTCGCCCTGCCAGGCATTTGCACTCCCTGCCCACTTTGCCTGGGAAAATCCCACTGCCCCTTCTTCACCTGGCTCATGTCTCCCCTTTCATTTTGACTTACAGTTTTGTTGCAATCCAGTGAAACCATTTTACCTTGCTAAGATATGGCCAAAGATAGTTTTACCTGAAACATTTATAATGTGATGGCTTCACTGATTATTCTCATGTTTGCCCAGGATTTTCAATCTTACTACACTTCCATCTTATACATTTTCTTATGCTGTTCAATGAAAACGCACTTTAAAAATCCTATAACAACACACTTCAAAAACACAGCCCCAAAAGAGACATTTTACTTAAACACTGAAAGCAATCTAATCACAAGTGAATGATTCTTTCCCACACATGATGGAATTTTCCGTTGATGTGCCTTACTGACTCTGGCCACATTCACGTGTGCTCTTGTCATGCCTGTCACACACAGTCTACCCCTGAAATAACAATCCTCTCACCTTTGTGTGTTCTATTTCCATTTTGTTACTCCATAGTTGGATAAATTATAACATCTGAATTACCGGTTGTACAAAACTGATTTGTAACCTCAATTTTAAAAGAGGATGGTAGCAGGGGTGCCTGGGTGGCTGTTAGTCGAGCATCTCACTCTTGATTTCAGCTCAGGCCATGATCTCAGGATCATGGGATGAAGCCTTGCTTCCGGCTCTGTACTAGGCATGGAGCCTGCTTAGGATTCTCTCTCCCTCTCTCTCAGCACCTCCTAAAAAAAAAAAAAAAGAGGCAGAGGATATGCAGATATTCTAAGATTCACCTGAGATTTCACACCATTTGTGGGAAAGACAAAAATAGAAGTTCTAACTCTGCAGCCTGTTTTCAGTTCAGAGTTCTCCTGGCTTGGAAATAATAGAAGAAAGAGAAATAATCCTTTGTACTAGAAGCTAATAGCCTTAAATAAGGATGAATTCCAGAGCAGTGGGCCCCAGACCAAGATGGTCAGCAGCCCTTCCAAAGTTCAGTCTGGAGTTGGCGGGCACTTTGCTCCCATTAGACTTGCTATGGGGACACCTTTTCATTTCCTCCTTCAGTAGAGCATCACTTGCCTAAAATAGCTTTTAAGTAACTTGCTTTATGTATGTTTTCCATAGAACACTGCTCCCTTCTTTTCAGACTTGAATGTAATTTTAATAAATGGATTGAATTTTATTTTTCTTTTAATTAGAGCTCTTGTCATCAATCACCCATCACATTATCCTTCCATATTGGTGGACCTATTATTCATGTCACCAATTTATTGACCTTAGTAGTTAACCTCTGTCACTCTTTTCTTTTATATAAACTTAAGTCTTTCTTATAGCTTTCTAAATCAAAGAAAATTTTTATATGAAGTTATTGAAGGCCCTTAAATTTAATCACTTCAACACATTTTGCCAGTGAACTCACTAGTAGAGAGGAAATCATGCACTGATGGTTCTGCCTTTTAAAATAAAGTTTAGATTATGCTTAGAAAACTTGGGCAAAACCAAATGAAGTGTCTTTTTTTTTTTATTGCTTCCATATCCTAGAACAAAATAGCCCCTGCATGCTTGATATAATTAGACAATTCATTTAGGCCTGGGCACCTTGAAGTAGGGCCCGGGAAGCAGGCAGCACCCTGCCATTTCAGAGCTGGTTTACTCTCAGCAAGTTACATAAGAAGTGGGACTTCAGTATCTTTCTTTGACAAATATTTGTTGAGAGCAGGAGGTACAACTGATTATTCTTCTCTAGCCCTGTCTCTTTTACCTTTTCATTAAATATTTCAGGTAAAGTTCATGAAAACCAGAAGAGAGCCAAAAACACCATTCTTGGTCTCTAATTCCTCAAAAAAAAACCCAACACAACAGCAACAATGAAAACCAAAAAGATAAAAACAAATCAAAAAAATGGAAGCAAATACTTAACCCTCGTTATGTTAAAAAATATATGATTATATGGACACAAATGTGTGTTAATAATATATGTAAATGATGAGACTTTGTTTGACCCAGACATGTTGCTGATTTTGTAGAAAGTTATGGAGCAACTGTTAATCTGGAATTGTGCCATATTCTTCAATGCTGACTATCAAATTTGGAATTGAATAGAATTCTGATCATAATCACAGGAAATTAAAATACAGGAAGATGCTACTTTCTCGGATATTTTGTTATTTAGTTCCACTGACAGCAGATTAGTCAGTAAAGCCTTAGGATACTTCCCACTGAGAGTAAGAGTTGGGAATGCCTTAGATAGTTTTATGAACAAACTAATCTGATGGAAATTCATTTTTAGTTGAAGAATCCTATAGCACAACTATTTTAATTGTGAACTACATTGAATTGTTTACTTTTCAACCTCTTTTTTTGACATCATACAAACATGAATGTCAGGAGGTTGGAAAGCTTCAAGACCTAATTCTTACCATGGGCCTTGAAGTAATTTGGGTGAACTCCGTAGATCAAACATGGGTAACTCTTCAACTAAAACTGTATAATCTCAGAATTTGAAGGGGCCTTAGTATATCCCAGTCACATGAGAGTCAGCCCTTCAGAGTATCCTCTGGACAGCTCTGACTGTTAAAAAGTTCTTCCTTATCTTCAACCCCATAGCTTCTACCCTTGGCTTGAGATTCTGTTAAAGACATTTTAAAAAAAAAATGGCTCTGCTCAAACTCACAAGGCTGCAGACTTCTTGAGGGATTGTATCCACTACAGCTTCTACTGACTTGGCAAATGATTGCTGAATGGAATTAAAAGCAAAAGATGGTTTTTATTTTGATATATATCTTACAAAATAACATATGATCAGCATATTTAAGTTCTATTGAGAAAGCGTCATCTAAAGTAACCGATTTTATTGTTTAAATATATAGCTGATATGTTTAATTCTTTCAGTCTTATAATTCAAGCAGTTTTATCTGTTTTATGTATTGCAGTTTACCTTCATTATAAAATAACATACTTGCCCCTACAGATATTAACTATTAGACATCTCATGTGCCATCAAGAGGAAACCCCACTAAAGTAGGCATTAGAAGTTCTGGGTTCTAGGGCACCTGGGTGGCTCAGTGGGTTAAAGCCTCTGCCTTCAGCTCAGGTCATGATGTCAGGGTCCTGGCGCAGGATGGAGGCCCCCATCAGGCTCTCTGCTCAGCGGGGAGCCTTCTTCCCTCCTCTCTCTCTGCCTGCCTCTCTGCCTACTTGTGATCTGGCTCTCTGTGTCAAATCAAAAATAAAATCTTAAAAAAAAAAAAAAAATTCTGGGTTCCAGCCCCAGCCCCCCACTACCCACCTGAGTGGTCCTGGCTCTTGTTTCCTGTTCTGCAAACTGCAAGGGTTGAACCAAATGTCCTCTTAAAGTTCTTTCCGGCTTCACAAATCAATCATTCGTGTTTTGATTTGTCTGTCCCATGTGGCAGAGTATCCACAGTCAAAGACAAGACTTCTGATTTCTGGTTCCATTCTCCATTTATATTGCCAATGACTTTCCATATGTACAGTTTAAAGCTAGGGATGCTTCCCCACTCTTTTCTCATTTCAGAACACTTTTCTTCAGGAAACAGTGCGTAGGGAGTGCGAAGAACGCTTTGAACTGACAGAGGCTTTGAGTCAAGCCAGAGAACAGCTCCTGGAGCTCAGGAAGCTCAGTGGAAGTTTACCTTTGTCACCGTGTTCCCTTAAGCAGGGCAGCCTAACCTCCTCTGCTGCAGTGGTCTGTAATCAGGGAGAGAGAAGCCTTACAAAACTGAACTCTGGAAAAGGAATCAAAATCCCCAGCCTGCATGGAGTATCAAAACCTACCATTTCCCTAACCTCACCTCAGTCCGAGAGGCTCAGCAGCTCAGGTTTGCCCACTGTCCCCCAACCCCATCCTCCCAGGGGTCGAGCATCTTCAGTAAATGAGACCCGACAAAGGCTGGCTACCATTCTGCGGAGGAGACTGAGTCGGCAGGAATCGATCCAATCAGGAGCAGCTCCACCCAGCGCACCTGGTCCTCCCCAGCGGGCCAGAGATGAGCTGTGACTGAGGGTGACAAGTCAAATCATCACAGATCAAGAATGCATGTTTATAGATATTTTTAATAAGATGATTGGAAAAACTAGGAATTGTGAAGGCACATTTTCTAAGAGATCTTTCAAATTGCCACAGATAATGAAGTTGTTGCTATTCCAGGGGGCCAGTGTGTATATTTCTATATTGCATGTTTAGATGTGGTCTATGAGTTATGCCCTTTTAGAGATCATAGGTGAAAATTTCTACTCATGGCATCTTTGATATATTTTTTGCACCATTATAAGCAGATATATTTCCACAAAAAATAGATTATATTGATTCTGTCAGTGTTTGTTCCTTTGCTTGTTTAGCTGAATGAGTTAAATAGATGAAATTCATATTCCAATTAGAAAATGGAAGTACTTTAGTCCTAAATTTGGTAATCTCCATAATGTTTAGTTCAAATATTCACAGAACTCATCATCATCGTAGAAACCCCTTTTTCACCTCACAGTCTAATTAGTTAATCCAAATTCTTTTTAGGCCAGAAGTAATGATAGGTACCCTTTACGAAGGCAGTCTTCCCTATGAACCTGGGACCTTCTAGGAAAAACGACAGGAACTCCAATTCAAGGAAAAGGTGGTTCACTTTTCAAACTATAGAGATTATTAAAAAAAAAAAAAAAAGAGCCTGACTGACCATGAAAATATTACTTAGTAGAGATTTTCTACATTGAATGCTTTTTGGTAGTCACGGTCAGATTTTTATTTGAACTTGTATTCTTCAACCGTCAGGACAGAACTAACTCAAGACTGTTCTACAGAGGCACATAGTGCTAATTTGGGGTTCACATTTTATTGCTCCCCAAGATGAGCAACTGGTTAACATATTTTCTATTTTCAGAGTAAAAAAATAAAACCAGCAACCAAACCAGCTATTTTAAGTTATAAAGCTTCAGGCCCCTCTTGTTTCTTAAAACACAGCTCTTTACCTTAAGCTAATGTTTGTCTATCTTTTTCCCCTTGAAACTGAAATGTATTTTTCTTTCAAGACTGACTTTACTTAAATTCTTCATCTGACTCTATCAGGGACATCCAGGCTTCTTACTCCTGGACGAGGTTATAGTAACACATGTGAAATATTGCACGTAAAACTCTCCTCTGTGTGACTATCATATTGATGAAAGAATCCAAAGGTACTTGGAATCCTTCCCATCTGAAAAAAAAAAAAAAAAGTAAAGCTACTAAGTAAATTCAGATTTATGTCTAATCTTTCAAAGGATTAGTCTAATCTACCAGTAGAGTGTTTTAACCTCAAAAAAAAAATTGCCCATTAGGTCTGCTGATTTCCCTGACTAGTTTAAGAGTACATTTTGTGTTAAGGCTTAGAATGCTGAGTTTTGCTTTACAGAGAACCATATTCCTCATAATGGCATTTGAAAAGAGAATAAAACATTATAGAATGGTGACCCCCAACCATCTCTTTCAAAATAAGGACTAGATGCCCAAAGAGGTCTCACTTGGCTAAAGCAGCATAGCTAATTAGTGTCAGAGCTAAAACCAGACCACTGCTAACTGACCCCGACTTTCCACCTCAGTTTTCCACTCATCAGATTTCCCAGCTTCCATCATGACAAAAGCCCTACATAATATTTACCTAATATTTTCTTTAAATGCACTCAACTTTTAAAAGTTATGTAAAAAGAAAACTTCACCCAAGAAAGAATAACTGTAATGAGTTTGATTTGCTAGGTATATTTTTTCTAATAATTTAAAATAAATGTGTATCTATGAAAATATGAAATGTTAATTGGTGTACCCCCTAAAATCATCTTGTATAATGACGGTAGTACTCATGCCACACTCTGGGAACCTCGATGTGTCTGGTCTGGTATTTGCATGTTTATTGCAAGTACCGGTGACATAAGGTAGATGGCAAAAGCTAGTGAAAAATTAATTAAGCCTATAAGAATATTGGGGGCAGCAGTCTTTGTCATCAGATGGTAAGTCTTGCAATTTCAGCTCTCTTCAGGAACCATGGGGATTATTTTTCCTAAAATATGAATGATTTAGATTTGTAAAGAAAACCACATATAAGATTTTCTAAAGTGATGTAAAGACCATCAGTGCAAAACCTGGCTTCTTGTTTGCTGTTTTACTCTTGCTTTCTAATGAGTCAATATGTAAATAATCTTTCAGAGAATAGAATCAGGATGTGCAGTAAGACTGTGTTATATTCCACAAGTATATTAGAAAGGTAATTTCATGGATAAACAGAGAGACAATATTTACATTTGTTTCAAACTAGACCGCTTGCATGGTGCCATCTAAGCTATGTGCTGGTATCTTTTAAAAGAAAGACAAAGAAAAGAGAATCACATTAGTGTATGTAAAGGTGTGGGAGATGGGGAGAGTTAAGAACACATGTTCTCACTGAGGAGGTAACTCCTACCATGAAACAGTATCAGGAATGTTAAGGAGGTAGTGAATACTATAGTGAATTAAAGCTCTCAAATGTATATAATGGATATTAATTTAAGTCCATTCATTTACATTTCTCTCTATATGTATATTTTCCATGACCTCAATGGAAGGATTGATAGGTGTAAAAAGAAAAGAATGTCACAGAAAATATTCCTCACATAATTATACCCTATTTGTTTTTTCTTCTTAAACTACTATTCGTAGACAAAGATGGGAGAATTCTTCTAAAGTTAACATAGATTTCTCAGGTAATTTTTGAAAGTCTTATTGAATTAAATTACCATATTTATACTTAGTCAGAATTGCTTAAAAGTTGTATTTCCTGGCAATGGAACTGACTAGAAGATGCATTAATGTTGAAAATTATGTAAAACTAAAAATTTTTTGATATTCCATTAGTCTGAAAGGTTTTTGTAATATTACAGATCAATTATAGCCAATTTCTTTGATTATGAAACAAGTTTTCTCGAGCTTCATCTTGGAAGATTCTTACAATTATTATAATATTGCAGTGATAGAGTAAGGGTTAATGCACTGGACCTAGAAATTCCTGACCGTCATTTTGTATTTAATGGAGCACAAGAAAGCAATTTAATAGGTGCCCAAAGTTCACAAATCCTACAATAATAATAGTTTTTTTTTCCTTTTTCACTTTCATGTTTTAAGAAAATAATGTATGTCCACCTTACCTTGGACAGGACACCGTTTATGGTCCTAAGACATGATAGACAATAGTGGCAGCATCCCTGATGTGGTGTCTATGGTAGCTTCAGGAAGAAATTCTACTTTTCCTTTTGAAAAGATTAACCCTATATAGCGATAAATTATGAAATCAATATAATTAGGTTGCAACTTTAGAATCTTAAATACAAATTATGTCATCTTGGTTTATTCTTAATTCACACATAAACTTTCTTGACACCACTGTACTTGAATCTGAAACACACATGTCCTATGACAATATTTACCATGATCCAGAAAGTCAAAAGATTTACTTCTTCTCCAGCATTCATATAGCATAGTGCTTTATATCCATTAAATGAGTAAAAAGATTTACTACACTTCCCTTATCCTCACCTCAAAATATGTAAGAGAAAGCTGTGTCACAGAGATTAAGTAATTTATCCAAAAGAAATTCTAAGACCAAGAAATAATTTTAAAACTTACATAGTTTCTGAGCATCTTGATCTGTAGAATAATAGTAAAGATATATTATGCATTCACTCATTTCTTCAACAGATACAGGGAATTGAAAAAGCACTGTGAGAGGTACAATAATGAAAACAGACTATAGATTCCCAAGAATTGTATGGCAGAGAGTGGGAGGAAGCATACATATACAAAAACTGTAACATAGGGCAGTAGATGTTGAGAAGAAAGTCAAAAGCAAGGTGTTACATGAATTCAGCTTGTTGCTGGAAGAATCAAGGAATATGTTTTACCAAGAATTGGTATTTATCATAGGTCTTAAAGAACTAGTAAGATTTTATAGGAGAAGGTACGCCACATAGAGGAGATGTATAAAGAGGTACAGATATGAGAAGTACAGAAAATACTTGGTGAAGGGAAGTAGTAGGAACCTGACCCCATGGCATAAAGGTCTTGAATAAAGGCCTTTGCAGCATTTTGACTAGAAGAGGCATGCACTTTGTTGAAATCTGGCAGGACTTTATAGGAATAATTATGGAGTGGAAAGACTGGAGATGGAACACAGGTTGGTAGATGAGTACAGTAGTTCCGACAGGAGTTACATGAAGTTCTGAATAAAGATGTTGAGAATGGAAATAAACAAGGAGCCTACCTCAGTTCTATTCAGAGAAGGGAAAGAATTTGTTCCCTGTTAAATATATTTTGAAACTGTTACTAGTGTTGCCCCTTAGCAGGGGTGCAGTGTATGAGATCAGCTCCAATTAAACGATCACCCTCTACTTAAGAATATTACAGCTTCTCTGAAAAATGTGAAAACATAGGAATTACATTTTCATTTGGGTGACAGGTAACTAGTTCCACAGACTCAGTATTCATAAGAATGTTCCTTAAAGTTAAAAGAAAATTCAAATCTCAATAGTGTTCAAAGAATTATGGAGGAAGAATGTGGAAATTGACATATAAAAAAATAGCCATCATCTTGGCCTCAAAGAATGCTAAGCACAACTCAGTGATGACGTTTGGGAGTAATACAGTGCAATAAAACTTTTTTCTGATTTTTGTTAACTGTTTATGAGGAAAAATACAGGACATAGCTGCCAAAATAAAAATACATGTTATCTTAAAATCCTTAAATTTTATTGTCCTGAAACGTCCTGACACATCTCCTAGACTAGATCTATAATTTTACAGGAGATGATGGGTCCCTTAGAGGTTAAATAATATTTTAAATCCTTGTAACTGCTTAACAGCTGACTTGATGAGAAAGGCATGGCCTCTAGCTCTTGGCCAGACATCTCATTTCTAGACTGGAGGAATAGTATAAGTGCTGTGATTTTTTGCCACTCAAGCTGATTCAGCAGGATCAGTGTTTCCAGGGAGCTTGTTAGAAATGCAGACTATCAGGCCTTGCACCCAAGGGTACTGAATAAAATCTAATTTAATGAGATCCATAGGTGATTCTTATTAAAGCACGAAAATCTCTGCTCACAGTGGTGCCCTTGGCCCTGGCATATTCTGCCTCTAAGAGCTATGCATTAGTACTGAATAGAAATAATCTTGCTAGACTCAGTTCCTTTATGCCTAACTGAAACCAGTAGTGCTCTGAGACCACCCGTCCCCCTGTTGACCCACCCACCTCAGGTCCGAGTGCACTCAAAATTATTTTTTTTCCCAATTGGTTGTAAATCTGGAAAACTCTCCAGAAAAGCTAGTGAATTAAAGGAAATCAGTATCCAATCAATAGTCATAAAATCTTATGATCCAAGTTTCTGAACCTGCAAAACTGAAGATTTGTTATTTTTTAAAAATCCAATAGAAATGCTTTCATTTTGATTATTGGCAACTCACTGAATATTCTTGAATTTTAATCTTATAATAGTACATATTTGACTCTGTGATTCCCAAAAGAAAATCTAGTAATGCTGGTTGTCTTTTGAGGCTTGTGAAATGTAGAATACTTAGATAACTTATTAGAATCATGAAAGAGATCCTGGAACACCATTATTCCCCCTGAAAGTAGTTCTTAACCACTTACATATAAAACTGTGACTTGCAGTATTACACCTAGATCAATTTATTTAAAGGTAGAAATAACACCATTAATAAAAATTTGATTCAGATTTAAAATTTCAAAATATGTATTTAGCACAATAAAGCATTACACTCACTTGCCTGTGAGTATAGAACCAGCTCATGTCATTAATACTATAGAGTGGCTACATTCTTTAAGCATTCAATTCAGAAAATAATGAAGGATTGACTTCATTTGCCATTAAAAAATTTTTAAATATCTTTTGTTAACATTCTTACTGATATTCAGCTTGTATGGTTATTTGTTAATAATTCTCATTAATAATAATTCAAGCACAAGAATTAGACATACAATTGAAAATATTGAAGCATTTTAAAATAGTCTTTTGTAAGATTAACACTTGAAATATACCTTTTTTCTGAGATGTCTGAACATCTGGCTTTGCACTGTGCACCATTGTCAGATATATCCACCTTTCTCCCAAGTAAGTTTGACATGATCTAACACATTAATTTAAATAGATGTCTTCTTAAAGTGAATGAGTTCTATAGTTGTAATTTTCTATCTGGAACCCTAAATTTCTAGGGAATTAAGGTTACTGCCAAGATTGAACTGATTACTTCTTTTCACTGATGTAAAGCAGAATTTCTAAAACCCAGGGTGGCCAAATTTCCATTCTCTATTACTAGACTTTTCAAATGATTGAGGTTTTAGCTGGGATCTCAAAGGCTCTCAAAAACAGAGTTATTTTAATTTCTCCAAGGGGTACACAGTACTCAGATTAGAATGGAGGTTAGTGAGAAAAGGTGAAGTTAGGGAGAAAAGAATCCACTACTTTATTTAGTAGCAGTCATGAAGTAAAGGACCCAATCCACACATTCCCTCCAAAAGTTTTTAAAAAGATTTTGTTTATTTGTCAGAGAGAGAAAGAGAGAGACAGAGCACAAACAGGGGGAGCAGCCAGCAGAAGGAGAAGCAGGCTCCCTGCTGAGCTAGAATCCCAATGCAGTACTCTATCCCAGAACCCTGGGATCATAAGAGACGCTTAACCAACTGAACCACCCAGGCATCCCTTCCCTCCAGAGTTTTAAGTCAATATTTTTAGGTATGCACCCTGAAAATTTGCTTCTAAAAAACTACATACCTCTTGCACATTTTAAAGTTTCCATCTAAAATATTTCATCATAATTTAAATACTTGCAAAGGATGTTGTAAAGATCATCAGTATATTATAAATAAGGCATTTAAAATAAAACTTGAAGATACTTTTATGATTACAGACCTTTTATTTAACAACATAGGAGTGTGTTATTAAATTACTACAAAACATATATATAACTTTATAAAGTTCTTATGGATTGATACATTAGTTACTAATATATTATTTATTTTTTAATATTTCTATTTTTATTATCTATTTTTTTAAGTTTTTATTTTCATTTCACTTAGGTAACATGCAATGTTATATTAGTTTCAGGTGTACAGTATAGTGATTCAGCACTTTCATACATCACCCGGTGCTCATCACAAGTGCCCTCCTTAATCCCCATCATCTATTTCATCCATCCCCCCATCTACCTCCCTTCTGATAACCAGCAGTTTGTTCTGTGTAATTAAGCATCTGTTTCTTGATTTGTCTCCCACTCTCTTATTTCCCCCTTTGCTTGTTTCTTTAATTTCTTAAATTCCACATAGGAGTGAAATCATAAGGTATTTGTCTTTCTCTGACTGAGAATCACTACATACATACACACACACACACACACACACACACACACATAAACATATATATATTCACATCTTTTTTTATCTATTCACCAATTGATGGACACTTGGGCTGCTTCCATATCTTGGCTCTTGCAAATAATGCTGTTATAAACTTAGAGGTGCATATATCCCTTTGAATTAGTACTCTTGTATTCTTTGGGTAAATACCCAGTAGTGCTATTACTGGATCATAAGATAGTTTTACTTTTAATTTTTTGAGGAGTCTCCATATTATTTCCTAGAGTGACTGCACCAGTTTGCATTGCCACCTTTTTCTCCACATCCTTGCGAACACCTGTCGTTTCTTGTGTTGTTGATTTTAGCCATTCTGACAGTTGTGAGGTGATATCTCATAGTAGTTTTCATTTGCATTTCCCTGATGATAAGTGGTGTTGAACATATTTTCATGTGTCTGGATATCTTCTTTGGAGAAATGTCTTCTCATGTCTTCTACCCGTTTTTTTATTGGATTATTCGCTCTTTGGAGTATTGAGTTGTACAAGTTCTCTATATATTTTGGGCACTAACCCTTTGTCAGGTATGTCATTTACAAATGTCTTCTCCCGTAGGCTGCCTTTTAGATTTGTTGTTTACATCTCTGTGCAGAAGTCCTTTATTTTGATGTAGCTCCAATAGTTTATTTTTGTTTTTGTTTTCCTAGCCTCAGGAGACATATCTAGAAAGAAGTTGCTATGGCTTATGTCAAATAAGTTGCTGCCTGTGTTCTATGGTTTCCTGTCTCACATTTAGGTCTTTGATCCATTTTTAATTTACTTTTGTGTATGGTATAAGAAAGTAGTCCAGTTTCATTCTCGTAAAGGTTGCTGTCTAGTTTTCCCAACACCATTTGTTGAAAGACTGTCTTTTCCCCATTGGATGTTCTTCCCTGCCTTGTCAAAGATCAATTAACCATATAAATGTGGATTTATTTCTGGGTTTCCCATTCTGTTTTGTTGACATATGCATCTGTTTTTGTGCCAGTACCATACTGTTTTGATTACTACAGCTTTGTAATATAACTTGAAGTCCAGTATTGTGATGCCTCCCGCTTTGCTTTTCTTTCTCCAGATTGTTTTGGTTATTCAGGGTCTTTTGTGATTCCATACAGATTGTTTGTTCTAGTTCTGGAAAAATGCTGTTGGTATTTTGATAGGGATTGCATTAAATCAATAGATTGCTTTGGATAGTATGGCCTTAACAATATTTTTTCTTCCTATTCATGAATATGGAATGTATTTTCATTTCTTTGTGTCATATTCAGTTTCTTTCATCAATGTTTTAGAGTTTTCAGAGTACAGGTCTTTCACCTCTTTAGTTAGGTTTATTCCTGGTACCTTATTATTTTTGGTGCAATTGTAAATGGAATTGTTTTCTTAATTTCTCTTTCTATTGCTGCATTATTAGTATATACAAATGCAACAGATTTCTGAACATTGATTTTGTATCCTGTGACTTTTACTGAATTCGTGTATCAGTTCTCATACTTTTTTAAAAAAAGATTTTATTTATTTATTTGGCACAGAGAGTGAGATCACAAGTAGGCAGAGAGGCAGGCAAGGTGGAGGGTTGGGGGGGGGAACAGGCTCCCCACTGAGCAGAGAGCCCTATGTGAGTCTCAGTATGATCCCAGGAACTTGAGATCATGACCTAAGCTGAAGGCAGAGGCTTAACTCATTGAGCCACCCAGGCACCCCAGTTCTCACACTTTTTTGATGGAGTCTTTCAGATTTTCTATATAGAATATCATGTCATCTGAAAATAGTGAAAGTTTTACTTCCCCTGTACTGATTTATATGCCTTTTATTTCTTTTTGTTGTCCAATTTTTGAGGCTAGGACTTTCAGTACTATGTTGAATAAAAGTGGCAGGAGTGAATGTCCTTGTCTTGTTCCTGACCTTAGTGGAAGGGCTTTCAGCTTTTCCCATTAAGGATGACGTTAGCTGTGCATTTTTCATGTATGGCCTTTATTATGTTAAAGCGTGTTTCCTCTAAACCTAATTTGTTGAGGGTTTTTATCATGAATGGATGTTGTAATTTGGCAAATGCTTTTTCTGCATCTATTAAAATGATCATATTGTTCTTATCTTTTCTCTTATTGATGTAATGTATCACATTGATTTGTGAATATCAAACTATCCTTGCATACTGGGAATAAATCCTACTTGATCATGGCAAATGATTTTCTAATGTATTTTTGTATTCAGTTTTCTAGTATTTTGTTAAGAATTTTTGCACCTGTGTCCATCAGGGATATTGTCCTATAGTTCTTTTAGGTGGTGTCTTTTTCTGGTTTTAGTATCAGGGCAACTCTGGCCTCATAGACTGAATTTGGAAGTTTTCCTTGCTTTTCTATTTTTTTGAATAATTTGAGAAGAATAAGTATTAATTCTTCTTTAAATGTTTGGTAGAATTTGCCTGTGAAGCCATCTGGTCCTGGAATTTTTTTGTTGAAAATTTTTTGATTACTGACTTGATTTTTTTGCTGGTTTTTGGCCTGTTCAATTTTTTTTTTCTCCCTGTTTCAGTTTTGGTAGTTTATATGTTTATAGGAATTTATCCATTTCTTCTAGGTTGTCTAATTTGTTGGCATATAGTTTTTCATATTATTCTCTTATGGTTCTATTTCTTTGGTGTTGATTGTCTTATTTCTTGTCTCTCATTTGTGATTTTATTTGAGCTCTCTCTCTTTTTTATTATTTTATCAGTCTGGCTAAAGGTTTATTAATTTTATCAATTTTTTTCAAAGAACCAACTCCTGGTTCTATTGGTCTGTTCTATTGGGTTTTTTAGTTTCTCTCTCATTTATTTCTGCTCTGATCTTTATTATTTCCTTCCTTCTGCTGATTTTAGGTTGTTTTGTTGTTGTTGTTGTTGTTGTTGTTGTTGTTGTTGTTGTTGTTGTCGTTGTTGTTGTTGTTCTTTGTCTAACTCCTTTAGGTGCAAGGTTAGTTTGTTTGAGATTTTGTCTTGCTTCTTGAGGTAGGCCTGTATTGCTATAAATTCCCTCTTAAGACTGCTTTTGCTGCATCCCAGGGGTTTTGGGCCCTTGTGTTTTCATTTTCATTTATTTTGTTTCCATGTACATTTTTACTTCTTTGATATCCTGGTTGACCAGTTCATTGTTTAGTAGAATGCTATTTAACCTCCATGTACTTGTGGCCTTTCCAGATTTTTCCTGTTGACTTCTAGTTTCATAGCATTTTGCCAGAAAATATGCACAGTATGATTTCAATCTTCTTGAATTTGTTTGTTTTATGGACTAAATTTGTGATCTATTCTGGAGAATGTTCCATGTGCACCTGAAAAGAATGTGTATTAAAGAAGGCACGTATCGCATGGAGCACTGGATGTCATACAGAAACAATGAATCTTGGGAAATTGCAAAAAAAAAAAAAGAATGTGTATTCTGCTGTTTTAGGATGGAATATTCTGAATATATCTATTAAATCTATCTATTCCAGTATGTCATTCAAAGCCATTATTTCTCTTGTTGATGTTCTGTTTAGGTGATCTGTCCATTGATGTAAGTGGAGTATTAAAGTCCCCTACTAATATTTTGTTATTATTGATTACTTCCTTTATATTTGTTATTAACTGTTTTATGTATTTGGGCATCCTTATGTTGAATGCATAAATATTTACAATTGTTACATCTTCTTGTTGCATTGCCCCCTTTATATTATATAGTGCCCTTCCTTGTCTCTTGTTGCAGTCTCTGTTTTAAAGTCTAGTTTGTCCTATGTAAGTATTGCTACTCTGGCTTTCTTCTGACATTCATTTGCATGACAAGATGTTTCTCTATCCACTTACTTTCATTCTGCAGGTATTTTTAGGTCTAAATGGGCATTTTGTAGGCAGCATAGATAGGTCTTATTTTTTTACCCATTCTGTCACCCAGTATCTTTTGATTGAAGCATTTAGTCCATTTACATTCAAAGTAATTATTGATAGATATGTATTTATTGCCATTTTGTTTCTTGTTTTGTGGTTGTTTCTGAAGATTTTCTCTAATCCTTTTTTGTCTTTCTTTCATGGTTTGCTGATTTTTTTTTTTTTAGTGATATATTTGGATTTCTTTCTCTTCACTCTTTGCATGTTTAATAGTGATTTTTGATATATGATTACCGTTAGATTTGTATATAACCTCTTTTGAATATAGTAGTCTATATTAAGTTGATGGATGCTTAAGTTTGAACTCATTCTTTACTCCTCTCCTCCCCACATTTTAGTTGTATGTTATTATACTTTATATTATTTTTTGTGAATTCCTTGACTGATTTTTTACAGGAATATTCTTTTTTTTTTCTGTACCTATACACTGTTACTTTCAGTCTCTTATTTCCACTCAAAGAACCCCCTTTAATATTTCTTGCAGAACTGGTTTCGTGGTCATGAATTCCTTTAGTTTTTGTTTGTCTTGGAAACCTTTATTTTCCTATTCTTAATGATAACCTTGCTGGACAGAAATATCTTGGCTGCAGGTTTTTCCCATTCAGCATTTTGAATATATCATGCCACTCCCTTCTGACTTACAAAATTTCTATTGAAAAATCTCCAGCTAACCTTATGTGTTTTCCCTTGTAAGTTACTGACATTTTCTGTCTTGTTGCTTTTAAATTTTTTTCCTTTATCACTATATTTTACAAATTTAATTACAGTACATCATGGTGTGGGTTTGATTTTGTTGGGAGTTTTCTGTGCCTCCTGAATCTGGATATATATTTCTTCCCCAGATTAAGGAAGTTTTCAGCTATTATTTCTTCAAATAATTTTTCTGACCTCCTTTCTCTCTCTTTTTCTGGGACTCCTAAAATATGAATCTTACTATGTTTGATGGAATCGCTGAGTTCTTTATGTCTATTCTCATTTTGCATAATTCTTTTCTCTCTCTTTTGTTCAGCTTAATTACTTTCCATTGCTCCTTCTTTTAGTTTAGTGATTCACTTCTCTGATTCTTCCACCCTGCTGTTAGTCCATCAAGTGTGTTTCTCATTTCCTTCATTGAGCACTTTATCTCTGGTATGTTGTTCCTTATCTCTGTGTTAAGGGTCTCACTCACGTCTTCTACTTTTCTGTAGTCTAGTGAGTATCCTTATGATCATTCTTTAAATTCTCTATCAGGCATGTTACTTATATCTTTCTCACTTAGATCTCTGACTGTGGCCTTGTCTTGTTCTTTCCTTTGAGATAAATTTCTCTATCTCCTCATTTTGTCTGCCTCTCTGTGTTTGTTTCTGACTAAGAAAGTCAGCTATGTCTTCTGCTCTTCAAAATAGTGACTTTATGAAGGAAAGGTACTCCAGTGCCCCAGTGCAGTGTCCCTGTGGTATGAGTAAAATTTGTACTGGGCCACTAGTCCTATGCCAGATACCCTGAAGTGCTGTGGTAGTTGGGGGCTACAAGCCAGGGAGGCTGGGGACACACAGCTGGGTGTGGCAGACAGCAGTGGCTGGGGGCCCATGGCTAGGCATGGTGCTGTAGAAGGGTGTGGCATGCATAGACAGCTGTGCACCTGGCAGCCACATGGAGGGCAGTGAGGGCTTTAACAGAATTTGCTCTGAGCTGGGTCTGAGGCTAGGAGGTTTGGAGTGGGCAAAACAGAAGAGCTGGTGGACACAGCATACTGCTAGGGGTTTAAGTAGCAAGTGTCTATGCAGTGCTGACACCCACAGGTGCCTATGTGTTTATGCTATGGGGCAGGGAAGAAAAATAGCACCTGCTAGCTCTCTCGTTTTCAGAGAAGTCCCCCACCAAACTCTGAAATCAGTATGAACACGTCTCTCTCCCATTTTCCCCTGGTGTTGTGTGAACTGCCATTTGTATGTTGCCTCTCCACACAGGCTGCTATCTCCTTAAGTCCAGCAACCCAGTTATCACACTCCCTTTTAAAGCTCCAGGCTCCAGTCCTACTAGCTTTACAAATTCATGGAATTCAGCCCCTTGAGTTTTTAAAGCCAAATGTTATGGGGATTGTTTTCCTCTTGTGAGCCCCCTGGTGCAAGGGCCCATTTCTCTGTCTCCACACGCGCAGCTCCCTCCCTTTTCTGACTTCCTAACTTTTCAGATACAATTTCTTCTCTATATTTAGTTGCGGAGTTAGTTCTGCCATTCTTTGCTTGGATCACTGATTTATTGACGTGGATGAGGATGATATCTAGTTGAAGACACGGGACAGAGTAAGTTCAGGGTCCTCTTACTCCATTTGTTTTAACTACCTGATTGAAGAATAAGATCTCTTAGAACTTTTTTCTAGTACATCTTGAAAATTTGATAGTCTAAGAAAACATTCTAACTACATTTAAAAGAATTAGAGACACCTATACTGCTTTGCTATTTGAAGATTTTTATCCCCCCTGGCTAATAATATGTGTGGGGGATAAATATCAAGAAGAGCTGTAAAGAGTTGTTATATTTAAATGCACTGCAGGAAGGGGAATTTTCCATAATCAACCTTTCTTATTCAACATTAGTTAATGTTATTTTTGCCTTGCTTTCCTGAAACTATCCCTCAAATGGATATTTGACAAATACAGGGCACAGAAGAAGAGAATCATTAGTCCAAAACTGTCTCACTCCCATCTCTGTAATCTACCAGAAAATCCCAGTGTATACTAAAATATTACATTTCTAGCATGACACTTTAACAACAATATTTATAAGTCAGGGAAATAGGGAAATCTGAAGTTACAATATCTATGAACTTATAATCATCAACGCTTTCAAATACCCCTAGGGTACTTGAAAGGGTTGATGTTACACGTTCTCCATGTAAAGGCCACTGTTTTAAGTTAGCAGATCAAATCAACCAGAATCTTGCTCGCATCAGAGCATTAGACCTTCTGGATAAAATCAAGTAGAAAACCTCAGACTATAGGGTTGGTCTCTTAGGCTTCAGATCCAAAACAGAAGTTGCACTCCCTCCTCTCAGGTTGCCTCCACCCAGGATACAGAGTATCAGGAAGAGGATCCTGAGAGCCACCTATACTTCTGGCCTTAGGCCCAGATCAGAGAACAGGAAAATTTCCAAGTGTAGCTGTCTTTGTGGTTCTCTGTGATCGTGTCCCAATGGAACTCTTTATAACATTTTAACCAAAGGAACCCCAGAATGGACCGAGCCTATTTACCTTACACAGTCTAAGGCATGCTTGAAAACACCAAGAAGAAAGTTCTTCATTTTCCAGTCCCTGGCAACAAAAGGAGAAGTAGTGAAGGGGAATGTGAGCCATTAAAGTCAAGTTTGGGGTCAAGGAGAGCTTAAATGTTCTATAAATAACATGGCTGGAACTCCGATCCAGTAATTGGTAATACCACCAAATTCTTGATATCTACATGACTCATGTAAAAGTGGGAAAAGAGTTTCTTTTGATCATCTGTGCCCTCCGCTAGTAGGGAGAGATGGAAAGAGAGATTTTTGCATGTTCTGATGTTATTATTCATGACTCATATATAGTTATACGACGAGTATTAGAGTTTTTGCTTATGTTTTAAAGGGCTTTGAAAATGTTCGTTAAATGCTCTGCAGGTTAGTTCTTTACACTGGTCATGTTAGCATGTGTGTAGAGTCTGTATTGCTCTGCTTATTTTAGTTACAATGTCTTAAATGTTTGTAATGCTAACTTCATCGGCACTTAATTATTAATGCCTCCCCAGATATCCAGAGTTTCTGCAACCATCCCTAGCCTCCAGGACTAGGATAGTTATTGGAAGGACCCAGGGAAACATAGGTGTCCACCTGGGTCTGAGGGCATGTGATGTGACTTGAGTGTATGATCCTGACTGCATTTCAACCACAACACCTTTGTGAACTGTTCATGTATTTATTTGTAATATCTATGCCTTTTCCGGCCTTTCTGAGTGTAAAAGTAGCCAAACTTTTAATGAAGAAACTGTGGATTCATATGTTATTGAAATTCAGTCACAACAGGTTTAATACAAACCTGATTCGGAATGTAATACCATGAGGTTCCATACGCAGAGCTTCTCATAAAGGCTCTGAATTTTCCTGGAAACATGATGAGGATGTTGACTTAGCAGTTTTCCTTGGCCATCTTCAGATTTTTGTCTTTGCACTCCTGAGGGGACAGTTCCACCTCAGATCTTCTAACTTATCTAAATGTGTGTACAAAGGGAGCTGTCGTACTCCCTCAGCCATCTCAAGTTAAAATCAAGGTCTCAACGCAGGTCAGGCGAAGGGGTTTTCTTTCATCACTGAGAGAGCATGAATAAGAAAGGCCTGGAAGCCTGGCCTGGTGAAAGGGCCATTCTCAGGGGCATCAGGCTGTGCCTTCACTCTGCGTTCCCAGTTTAACAGGAGGAACTAAATCTCTGCCGTGAAATGGTGTGATGGCTGGTTTGCAGGCCCTGGTGCAGTCCCTTCCAATAGCTCATTAAAAAACACTGTGATAGAAAGAAAAGGCCACACAACACACAGGCAACAAAATCACCTGGAGATTTTGTTGATCAACAAATCAACAAAAGAACCTGGACACACACACTCACCCCCCGCTGTGCCACATGAGTGCTGCCCCTCGAAGCACCCAGGCCACTCTGCTGGGAGCAGCCTGAGATGGAGACTCCTGAAAAAATAAACAAACAAACAAAAAGCTAAAGAAGCAGCTGGTGTGTGAGGCAGTGGCAAGCCAGAGATGGGCAGTGAGGTGTTACATCCAGGAACATGGAAGTCTCTGGGGCAGCTGTGGGTCAGCGCAGAGGGGAGGGTGTGCCCTGGCCGAAGAGCCAGCTGCCCTGTAGAACTGATTGTAGCAATGACACAGCCGTGTGGCAGGAGGGACAATGATGATAATAGTTACACTTACTGCTTATGATGGGCAGTCCCAACGTTAAGATCTTTAGAAGTATGTCATTTCATCCTCCTAAGAATTCTATGAGGTTGGTATATACATTAGTTTCCCTTTACAGGGGAGAAAACTGAAGCATGGAGAGGTTCAAGCAGCTCCCCCAAAGACACATAGCTTGTAAGGGACAAAATCTGGATTGGCAAATAGGCATGTAAGCTGGGAATTGGACTAGGGATGAGGCACATCCCCTTGCCCTCCAGTTGTGTCTCTGAAAAGGGTTAGGACCCTCACTTCAGAGCAAACTTGAGTGACATCTCTATAAGGGGTCTGTTGACATAATGATCTAGCCTCCTTTGAGACTGAGCAATTAAGAAGAGACAGAGAAAGAGAGAGCAGAAGGAAGGGAGGGAGGAGGGCTGGGAGGAAGGAAAGGGAAAAAAGAAGGAAAGATAGAGAAAAAGAGAAAGAAAGAAAAGACAAATGAAAGAGCTTAGAACCTATGGGGAAGGCATTATAAAACAAAGGGGAAAAAAGAACAGGTAGGAAAAAATAAGACAAAACAGATTATGGAAAAGATCTTTTGCAGAATCTTAAAAAGACCCTTTAGGAAGCTATTTAGCATCCTGTAGAAGCAGAATATTATAGGTCTTATATTCCTTTTTTTTAAATGTGTCATTTTCTATATTAGGTCTTTAGGTCCTGTGCTTTCTGATTTATTTCTAGAGTATGATGTCCTAGCTGTAACCTTAAAAAAGCAGGTCCTTCTAAATACAGACCAAGGAGAAAAAGAGTGTTAAAACTGGTACAAAAGGAGAGGGATATAATGAATTATACAGCTGTTCAAAAGAAAATCTCTCCAGATAAAGTCAAAGGCCAAAATTTTTAAGAATAAAAACATGTTCTAAATTTAGTAATCATAAGAGTGCTCATAAAAATTGTCTCTAAAAACCCACTTTTGAGGCTCAGGTCTTCAGAAGTTGTTTCTTTTGTGGAATAAAGCCTTTTATTCTCAAAGGTCATTTATGCCCATTTTTCTTCATTGTTAATAACAGTATGAAATTAACTCCCATCATTTTAGAATGTGTATAAACTTCCATTGTTTTGATTTGGGGCAGAGGATCTTAAGACTCTGTCTTTGCTCTTCTTCCTTTGATTTATTTCTATCATCTTATTATGTGCTCTCCATTTCTCTCTCTCTTTCTTCCTTTCTTGCGATCTTCTGAATAGATTTCTTTTTTCCTTTCATCTCTTGCTATTCCCACCCCACCCCCTACCTCTCCTTTGGAATTAATTACCTCTATGTCTATTTTTAGGAATTACCCTAGGCATTTGAACACACTTCATTTCTTGATGCTCGACCCAAACAATGCAAGAAGCTTAGAAGATTTAGACTACAGATTTTTACCCCATTCCAATTATATTACAGTTTGACCAGTATTTGAATTCTTATTTGGTGAGCTTCACAAATTAGACATTATTCTTACTATGATATGTAATCAGCGTTTATTTAGATTTACCTATGTTTATCTATTTCCTTGCTTATCATTTCTTCTTGCAGACCTGCTTCCATTTGGTCTCATAATCTCTCTGTGTAAAGCAGTTTTTCATTTCTGAAAATTTTATTCAATTTTTTATCAACCTGTTTGATTTGGTTTTTTCAAAAGACATCTCTTATTCCTTGCTCACAAAATATTTATTTCTTTGCCATTCCAAACATGGTTATTTTATATTCTGTGTCTGATCACCTTTACCAGTCTGATTTTGCTACCTGTTTCTGCTTGTTCTCACTCACGGCATTTTATTTTCCTGCAAGGAAGAGGAAAAGGCAGAGTATGCCTATGTGCGGTTTTATGTGAGCTTTTGTTCTTTGGAACTTTATCTGTAGGAATTCTTTGAGACCTCGGATGAGATTGCATTCTTCTAGAAAATATTTCATTTGCTCCTCCCAGTTGATTACACAGACATTCTAGGAGCACTTTAGTTAAAATTCTCCTATTTTAATTTTGCAGATATAGGAGGTATAATTTCATACCAAAAACCATGTGAGGGCCAGACTGTAGCTATAAATTCTCAAGTGCGATTTCCTACCACTCTCCCCCAGCATAAAAATCAAATCACACATGTTGCTGTCCCCTTCTGCATAGCAGTTCATTTTTCACTCATCCTTAATTGAAGGTAAACCCCTTTGAGATTCCAGCTTCACATGGGAGTCTTCTGGAAGACTTCCAACTTTGTGGGTCGGGGGATGGGTGAAATAGATAGAAAGGATTGAGGGTCCTCTTACAATGATGGGCGCTGAGTAATGTATGGAATTGTTAAATAATATTGTAAAAAAATAATAATAAATAAATAAAAATATTTTCTAATTTTGTGTGGGCCCAGTACAAAGAGAGCTGGTTTTGGTTTTCTCTCCCAAAGTTGTTACTTTTATCTTGGTTTTGACCTCTGCAGATTCTTTACTTTTGTGCCGTTTCAGTGGTGCTTTATTAAAAGTGTTTTCTTAGTTATTCTAGCTAACATTTTGGTTGTTTTCATTGGGAAAACCTTTTAATACTCCTAGTTCAGTAAACTAAAGGCAATACTGTGTGGAGATGGGGTGCATCCTCCCGAATGCAGTGTATATGCTGAATTGAAGACCTCTATAGAGGACTGTGTTGGAAGAATACAGAGGTCTGGAAACCAAAAGATGGAAAGAGGAGTGGCCCCACTTACCATCATTCCAGTGGCCCACTGGTCTAAGTTTTTCATCCTGTTTCTACAACTCTGGGCTCTGCAGTCCTGATCTTCAGAGGGGGTGCAGTCTCACCCCAACACATTAGGAGTCCCTTCAGATTGCAAGCTACAGGTGCCACCAGGTTCTTTGAGTTCCTTTGTGTCCTCTGTGCCCAGATAGCAGTAAGTGAGAAAAGGTGTCATCATACTGACAACCACAAAGACCAACAGAGGTGACAGCAGGTGATTGGGGGAATTTGGAACGGAGAATGGAGGAGAGTGACAATGAGTACCAATAGTGACCCTAAACCCAACTTCTGTGACGAAGGGCTTTCATTTGTCCCACTAACTTCCCTTTTCCAAGTTTGCCTTCAGGAAGGGCCATTCATGGGAACTACAGTAGCTAGCTTCCAAAAGAGCTTCCAATGATCCCTGCCCCTTTATATTCATACCCTTATATTGTCCCTCCCACATTGTATCAGGGCTGTTCTGGGCAACCAATAGAATGTGGTGGAAGGGATGGCATATAACTTCCAAGATTAGGTTATAAAAGACTATGCCTTCTGTTTGAGTCTCTCTCTCTTTCTCTGTCTTCCTTGTTGTCTCTCACATCACTTGCCAAGCTACAGTTGGTCATGAGACACTCTGGTGGCTTTCAGAGAGGCCCACATCAAGAAGAATGGAGGTCTCAGACCAATAGCCAGCAAGAAACTGAGGCCAGGCAGCAACCACATGAGTGAGCCCAGAAGCAGATTCTTTAGCCCCAGTCAAGTCTTGTGATGACTCCATGTCTAGCCAACATCTTGACTACGGTCTCATGAGAGACCTTGAACCAGAACCATGCAGCTAAGCTAATCCCCCATTCCTGACTCTTAGAAACTGTATGAAAAAATAATGTATGTTATTTAAGCTTCTAAGTTTAGGGATAACTTACTACACAGCAGTAGGTAACAAATACAGGAATCATGCAGGTCTGTTCCCCAGATGTATAAAGGAAGCAAATCCATGTAGCACAAGGAGTAAACTCTGGCAGCCACATAAGAGTGTTATTCAAATCTCCAATTAAGTACCCGCTTCAAGGGGTGTGAGTTCACCAATAACCTCCAGCTATAGGAGCCTTTAGGATCTGCCTTTGTTTCCAAGCTGAAGTCATATGCTTCCAGGAAGACCCTGGGCAATGACTGAGCATTGTTGTAATTTCCAACCAGTGCAGGATTGCTCATGGGGACCACACCCCCCCTCATTGAGCTGGCTGAGCTCTGCACCCCTAATCTTCCTGACTGTTTTCTCTCACTCACAGGAGCCATATCTGCATTGTGGCCTAAAGGGTTTCCCTGCCAGTTCTTTCTCCCTCTCCTCTTTCCCTTTTAAAGGAATGTGCCCCAATAAATTACATACACTTCTAATTCTGTCTTGTATCTTCCCAGGAGACCCAAATTTGAACATTATTTTTACCTTTCTTTTATTTATTTTGTTTTTAATTTTCTACCTATTCCTGCTTGTAAAGGCACAGGTTTAGCATAATTATTTAAAACATTTCTTTTTTTTCTAATATAACAATTCAAAGCTAGGAAATTCCTTTGGTCATTTGTTTCTGGGAGAAGCAAAATGATATAGTATTTAATGAAGAAACTATTTTTCTGTTTGGAGGGAAAAAAACCAACCCAGGATATGTTTTATTTCTTTTGATTCTGTGGTTAATTTTAGTTCATAGCAAATTAGAATAAACATTTCTATCTAAAATTAATTCTGAAAGGTAATGCTGATTTTTAAGTACAATGTCATCCATAATTTTTAATTTTATACCATCTGTTCATTTGTTCTTTTAATGAACATTTATTAAGTTCTTTATTTCAATCATTATGCTGAGGTAGTGAATTAAGGAATATCTTTCCCAGATGGAGAATTTTCTTGTACTTAATACTGAAAAAAAAAAATTTAAAGAGGGAAATCAAAACCCTGTGTTTCTACAGATCACAACTCATTGTTTGACCATAAAACTTTGCTTGGCCTGGCTTCAAATTGATCCTCAAAATTCTCCAATTTGAACGAACCCCAGGTGCTCTGTTGACCCTGTCATTAACAAACTGTTGACCTTATAATTATTTTGTAAAGAAATAGATGAGATGAGAAATTTCTTTACGAGATGAAGAACATATTGCCTATTCAACCAATAATGCATTAATTCATTCACTGTTGATTCATGGTTTCAGGAAAAGGAAAAAATATAAAAAATGACTTTAATCAAAAAGCCTAGGTAAAAAGGACACAGATTTCCCTCTGCATCTGAACTCTTTGCATTTTTGCTTCCTGTCATCATTGGCCAAGGGCACATAGTGCATGCCTCACGCTCTTTGCTTTTCCCTGCTGTGTGCATAGCAGAGGCCTGGAAATGTTACCTGGATGTTGAGCTGGTCGCCAGGTGAGCAGAACTGGCCCTGTCGTACCCCAAATGATATGTGACTGTGCAGCATGTATTTATCATTCAAAGCAAATTTCAAGTTAGTCTTGTTAAGAAACACCCTTTGAAAAAAAGTTGCTGGGGAAGGTGGGAAAGCTGAGGCGGGCGAGCGTCTGGCTGTGTTTTGTCTGACGTTGGGATCAAACACTAACTACATCCACCACCTGCACAAGAGAAGTATTTTGACTTTTGTCTCTTTATACAGCACTCAGGCAAGAGCGGACTGTGTAAAGACTTTTTTACGTCTGAGCTAGATAGTTTATGTCATACTACCAGTTTTACTTACTTAAAATTATTCTTTTTATATCCACAAAATACTCAAATATATTGACTCTCCTTCCATTCTTAGCATTAACTGAATTCCACACCTACTGCATACGTGACTACCTGAGGTGTGTTTTTTAGAAAACATCTCTGAACCGTATGTATCTGCCATTTTTTCAGGCCTGGGAGAAACAGACTCCCTTTATAAATCTATGAACAATTTAAAAGGAATGAAAATCAGAGTTTATCAAGTTCATGTTACTATCTTTATGTATTGGTATTTGGAAAAGTCTCTAGTCATTGTTTTTCATTATCACTATGGCCTTTCAAACCTCTGATATAGTCATTTTGGCAAAGGCGTGAATACCAGCAACTGCACAAAAACAATGGGCCTTGCTTTGTAAAGCGATGTGGGGAAAATAGTTTTTAATTTTCTAACAGGTGCTTGGCTATGAGTCTGACTCATAAAGATAGTAATTATATCTCTTTTATGAAATGAAGCAGTAGAGAAAGAGAACATACTAAAATTAATAAAGAGCATGACTTGGGTTCACTATCTGGAGAATTCATGGCCTTGGGTTTTTTAAAAAGTAAATCATTGTTTTGTGAAGTCGCACAGGAATGCATCTTAGTCTTTGTGTCAAAAACAAGGACTCTTAGCAAATTGAATCTCATCCTACCTTTAAACAATTCAAAAAAAAATCTTGAGAGCTTTATAATGTTAAGCAGGGATAAAGTCTCCTTACAGCTTAGAACAAAAGTCTTACCAGTTTCAACAAATAGATGAAATGCATTTCAGAAGTGATGCTCACATAAAGAACTCTTTAGAATTCGAGCACTCCATATAGAAAGGGCGCTAACGGGCTACACATACTACCCTGTGTAAAAATGAGCGCCCATAGATTCTTGTGGAACCGTGGTGATAGCATGAATTCAGGCCAACGCCTCCTTATTCCATAAGTAGTGAGAGCACAGTGGGTGGAGGGCTGGGGAATGACAATGAGGTGATGTGGCAAAGACCAGCTGCACACAAGGGTGAAAACAACAAGATGGGTGCACTTTCACTTGAATTGTAAAGGGCAAATCTGTGATGTTAAAGATTGCTCCTTGCCATATTCAGCACCTGTAGCTCACAGATCTGGGTGTAAAATTGTCCCGGATCCAATTCAACTCAGTAGAAGGTTGTGTTCTCTCTCTCTCTCTCCTCTCGCTCTCTCTTTCGCTCACTCACTTTTGGATTGTGGTAGAAAACAATAAAAACAGAGGCTGACCAAAAAGGAAATTGCTAGGAATTAACTTGAAAAGAAAAATTCCAGAAAGTTGTTACTGGTCACTATAGCTGCATTTCCTTACATCATTCTCTGATCTCTTTTGGCAATGTCCTTCCCAAGCCCCTTTGTTGATACACTTGATAGAGCATCAGTAAATTGATGGGTTGCAGTGGAAAAACATCCACGGACACACAGCAGAATGTGTGAATCTCTCTGGAACCCGCGCTATGTCACGGCTGACAGTGATCCCAAAGATCTGTTAGAGGCGCACTGGGCATCAAACAAAGACCAAACAAATAAAACCTACATGATATCAAACATTGTCATGGGATGTGGAGAAGGACCAGTTATCACAGTGGTCCATCACCTAAGCAGGCCGTAATTTCAAAGGCTATGACAATGGTGTAAGCCTGGAACTTAAAACCAGGAAAGTGTTTATGGGTAGAATCTGGATCACTGAGTTCATTATTTTTTTTTCACTGACACAACTACAAGGAGTGCAAATAATATCTAAGAATCCATTGTGTCCTTTGGTGTGCTAACCTGAATTTTGTCCTCCATATGTTGAAGCCCTACTTGCTATCATGACTATATTTGGAGATAGGACCTTTCAAGAGGTAGAGTTAGGTGAGGTCATAAGGATGGGTCCTAATCCAATGGGACTGGCCTCCTAATAAGAAGAGAAAGAGACACCAGCAGTGTGGGTGCATAGAGGAAAGACCATGCAAGGACTCAGAGAGAAGGCAGCGGTGCGCAAGCCAAGGAGAGAAACCTCAGGGAGACCAAACCTGCCAACACCTTGATCTTGAACTCACAGCCTTTAGAACTGTGAAAAGGTAAGTTCCTGTGTTTTAAGCCACCCAATCTGTGGTATTTTGTAACAGCAGCCCAAACAAACTTAAGACATCGGGACAGTTTGCAGCTATAATGCCATCCCACCATGGTACTGAGTTACAGCCCAGAGACAAGGAAGGAGTCAGAATTCCATGAAAGCCTGACATACACACCAAATTTGACTTCTGTGTCTATTTCTGTCTCTCTTGTGCATTATACTAATAGCACGAGGCATAGACAAACCATCGCTTAGATTCAGTGTGCTGGACACGGTGTGAGGTGCTCTGAAAGGCAAAAATGACTCACAGAGTTGCTGCCCTTAATTCATCATCTGGAAGAAAGACAAGATGAGTCAGTCCTCTGATACAGGTATAACAAAGGACTTTGAGAGGCAAGAATGACTAATTTTAATTTGAGGCTTGGGATTGTGGGAAGGACAGGAAAGAGCAGGGAAGGTTTCACAAAAAGGGAGAAGTTGGAGAACAGTTTTGGTACCTGTTGACATCTAACAGCACCCAGACTAGGATCCTATAACAACCACCCATGAGGGACCATGGGTCAGAAATCGGAACAGGGCAAAATGTGGATAGACTGTCTCTACTCCATGCTGTCTGAACCCCGGTTGGTTGGGAGCAACTTAGAGGAGAGTGTGTGGAAAGCATCCACTTCTAAGGTGGCTCCCTGGGCTGCATTCCTGGAATGAGGGAAGACTCAACTGGAACGTCAATGACAGTGCCCCCAGATGGCCTCTCCCATGCTTTAGCCTCAGGGGGCGGGACCTCTTACACTGAGATCCAGGGCTTCCATATCAAGTGTTCCTAACAAACAAGGCAGAAACCGCATAGCCTCTTATGACCTGGCCTCAGAAATCACATAGCACCCTCTCTATGGAGCCCACTGGTGAAAGCAGTTTCATTTAAAAGGACAGGAGCCAGACTCTGTCTATGGGAGGAGTAATCAAACATTTATTTATTGCCGCATTTTAAAGCTGCCATCATGACCCTGAAGCATGAACAGGATTCCAATAAACCTCATGTATCGAATCTTTGTTTCCTAAAAAGTTTTTTCTGATTTTATACAGAATGCACAGTCATTATCAAAAGAAAAGAAAACCTTGGAAAAGTAGAACGAAACTCATTCGTTGTTTCAATAGGCAAGATATGTGTGTGCCTGGATCTGAAGTAAGAGTTAGATATACTACAGTAAATAAGAAATAGTTCCTACCCTCAAAGTGTGCACTGTCTACTAGGACATTCATGATCATCCCACAGCTAATATATTGGTGCAGTCCTTCCCAGTTTGAATAAAACAAATTGAGATTATCCTGTACATACGTTTTTGTGTCCTGGTTTGTTTGTTTCTCCTGATACACAAGATAGTATGGGAATTTTCCTCAAGGTATTAAATCTTCTACAAAACTGTGATCTTGAATGAATGTATCATATATTATCATATGAATAGGACATTGTTTATTTAATCATTTCCCTGCTGCTGGATATTCTCAAATTTTTGCTATTACAAAATAATACCATACTAAACATGCTTACTCATCTTAATGTTTCTCTGACAATGTTCATAGGATAAATCTCTGAGTTAGTTGAATTACTAATTTGGTAAGAACATTTTTGAGGTTCTTGATTATAGTTTTCCAATTTGGTGTGCAAAAACGCTGTCCTGGGGGGTGCCTGGGTAGCTAAGTTGGTTCAGTGGCTGCCTTCAGGTCAGGTCTTGATCTCAGAGTCCTGGGATCGAGCCCCGCGTGGGGCTTCCTGAGGAGCAGCATGTCTGTTTCTCCCTCTCTTTCTGCCCCTCCCCCTGGGTCATGCTCTCTCTCACTCTCTCTCTCTCAATAAATAAAATCTAAAAAAAAAAAAAAAAAAAGTGCTGTCCTGGTTTACATTTTCGTACCCTGTGTTTGAAGAGCATCAAGCAGCAGACCACGTGGAAAGCAAGCCTGTTCCCCAGGTATGGGGTAGAGAGATTTTGCCCAGTCTAAATTGAACTAAAAAATACTGAAAAAAACAAAAGGCAGTTATAAACCACAGTCAACTAATAAACAGCATGGTCATGGCAGCTTAAGAGATGGATTCTAGGAAATGATTACTGCAGAGTTAGGGTATATGTAAAGGCTTCATTGACTTCTACCATAGCCTGAGGGCAGTGTTCTAAAATGAAGTGTGACTTAAGAGACACTCAGAAACCAAGGTTCATGGGTGCCTGCGTGGCTCAGTGGGTTAAAGCCTCTGCCTTCAGCTCATGATCCCAGGGTCCTGGGATCGAGGCCTGCGTCGGGCTCTCTGCTCAGTAGGGAGCCTGTTTCCTCTGCTCTCTCTGCCTACCTGTGATGTCTCTCTCTGTCAAATAAATAAAATCTTAAAAAAAAAAAAAAGAAAGAAAAGAAAAGAAACCAAGGTTCATTGTAGGCATGAGTTAGGACTCCTTAGGTGGTAAGCAACAGAAGCCAACCCCAACTCATCTAAATCAAGAGGGAATCTACTGGAAAAACAATTGATTTCTCAATGGCTGGGAAACCAGGCTCAGAAACCAGAATGTAACAGACAGGAAGTGGGGAGCTCAATGGGTAGGAAGCCTCATGGGATCAGAGATCTAAGACACAAGACCTCTTAGCAGGGTTCTCTGGGTACATCGCTGTGAAAAATGAATAAGTTCCAATTGATTTCTGTCTTTTGGTGACTTCGCTCAAATTTCAGATTCCAGGGAAGGCAGATCTAACCAACCTCACAGGGTTCAAGTGCTTCTCCTAGGGCCAAAGACAGAAAGGCAGCTTGACGAAAGAGCTTCCCATGTGCGGGAGAAGTAACTACCAGAGGTAAATCAGGGCAGAGCCCACCCAGACCAAAAACTACCTACCATACCATGTTCCCTGGCAAAGGAGGGACACTAATACCTAACCATCATTAATCCCTAAACCCAAATTCATTTGCCACACCGAGCCTCTGCCTCCCCACCCTACCCCACCACACCAAAGTAGAAAGTGGTGGGAACGACAAGAGACCCAGGGACCATTAGGCTTTGATGACCAATGGGAAACTATAAACATGTGCTACAATGTGTGAGGCACCGTGCCTGATGATGGGATGAATAAATAAGATTGGAGGACCTTAATAAGCCTGTTTTAATTTGAACTGAGTGTTAGCCTCTTCCCCTCCCCAGTTCCTTTTTGTTTGGAAGTCTGGGCTTGGATTAAAAGCAACCAGAAAGCAAGTAGACTGGAAGAAGTCTCAACAAAGGGCCAGAACCATGCCCTGCACACTGCCTTCAGTGAAGTTCCAGACCCTCCACCACCCGATAAGCTGAGGTAGAAGAGAGAAGGCAAAAGAGATTGTCACACGTCTTCATTTGAAGGGGATGCCAAACATGGATGGGGGGTGTAACCTTAGGAGGCTGGCTCTCTCCTTAGAGCAATTATCTCCCAGACTTGTCATTCCCTGCTAGCTGACAACAGATGAAAATGAAGCCATTGGACCTGAAGTTACATCTGGTGCTTGGGAACAGGAAGAAGAGACCAGACAGATTCCCCCCCTCAGAGACCCCTGTTGTTTAGCTAGGCAGTGACAGCGTAACAAAGGGAACAGGTAAGTTTTAAGGACAGAAGCAAGGTAACGGAAGCCTCATCGCACTCACAGGACCTGAAAAGTCAGGGTCAGGGAGGATTCTTAGGTTGAGAGAATGCCATAAATGGGAAGAGGTGCCCATGAAGACAGGAGGGTGGTCAGGGAATGACAGACTCCACTCTTTCTGGAAGGAAGCCAAGAGCCCTGGTCTCAGATCCCCATTGCTTCTCTTCCTGGGAGGATCATCTGAGGGTATGACAGATCAGACTTCTTAAAATATTCCCTTTGAGTCATCAGGAAGGTAGGTAATTAGCTGCTCCCTTGAGACATGGGTATTGGGGTATAAGGTGGGCAGAGCAGTCCTGTACTCGTTGCCAGGGTCAACTTCTGTCTGCAAGAGCATATTCTAAAAAACAAAAAACAAACAGCAACAACAACAACAACAACAAAAAAAAAAAACACAAAAAAAATACAAGATTTTTACGCGTACAGAACCATGGCAAGATCTCAAGTATTCCCAAGAAAACCTTTCTAGCACCTTGGAGGGGAGTGGGGAGATGGCCATTTGTTCGAGGACCTTGCTGATTTGGGGAGGGTGATCTTGTTGGTCATTGGCCAGGGTCAGAGCACAGCCAGAGGGAGGCCTAGGCATAAGAAGGATTACAGTTTGGGGCACCTGGGTGGCTCTGTTGGTTAAGTGTCTGACTCTTGGTTTTGGCTCAGGTCGTGATCTCATGGGTTGTGACATCGAGCCTTGTGATGGGCTCCACATTCAGTGGGAGTCTGCTTGAGGATTCTGTTCCTCTACCCTTCCCTGCTCTAAATGAATGAATGAATAAATGAATGAATGAATGAATGAATGAATAGATAGATAGATAGATAGATAGATAGATAGATAGATAGATAGATAGATAAATCTATCTTTCAAAGAAGGGGGGGTAACAGGGGCTCTGCTGTGTGGAGAATTTAGAAGCTGCCACACCATAAGGTAAATGCAAACATATTTACATTGCAACTTTTCTTGTGGGAAATACTTCAGTAGTTTTGCTTTTTTTTTTTTTTCTGAAATACCAAATTACTTACAATTTTTTTCCTCCATCTTCCGGTGCTTTGTCTGCTTAGCATTACTGGGGTAACGAGCGCCAGCTCCACGAGGCCTGACCAGAGGGACTTTGCTCACTGAGCGGAGGCAGCCTGGATGTCTCACAGCAAGAATGGAGTCTACACGCGAAGCATATTCTGCCTGGAACCTGTGAGTCACTGGGATCCCTTCCCAAGGAAGAGGATTTCTGTCCTGGGCAGGCTCTGTGCTTCCCACAGCGATTCTCCAGGGGAGCCCCTCCGCCCCTTCTGAGGGGGCAAAGGCTGAAGGACCAAGAATCAGCCAAGAGTCTGAAGGGGCATCCAGACTGACTATCAGCCTGGGAACCCTCTCCTCTGAGACCGAGATCCGCTCAGAGGGCCCCGGCCCAGAGTGCGTCTATCCTCACAATCCAAGCTTGGGGGCAGGGGCTTTCCCTAGGGCCAGTCCTCCATCGGAGGCCCTTTTATGCCTTCGCCTGAGCCCAGCCCTACCTTCCTTCCAGTCCCTTTCCCATGTGGCACCTAAATTCCTCTGACCTCTCAGCCACCTCATTGATACTTACCTTTTCTTCTTAATTTTTGATGTATTTTGTTCTCTTGTCCAAAAGTCTGTCCTATGTTCCTGGAGGCCAGGAATCTTGCTACTTCACTGTGTGTCCCACACAGACCCTGACACCTAGGATGGCGCTCCTCTGGGACCCTTTCTCCTCAAAATCCTTTACTGATCACAGCTTACATCTTTGCGGATAACAGGTACGTGCATTATCCAAACCGGTGTTCTTAATCTTTTAAGAGTAATTCTGGTCTGAGAGAATATAGTGAAAGCTATGACCCTGTCCCCAGGAAGATGCATGTAATCACGTGTAAACAAAATGCTCATGCTTCTTTCAGGGCTCCACAGCCCCCTGCGAAGCCTGGCCAGCCATTGACTCTAAGCTAAAAGCTGCAATTTAAACTGCCTCTTTACCCCAGGCTGCCAGGCAGCCATCCCAGGCGTGTGACCTGTGTCTTACAGGTGAGAAAAGTGAGTTTGGGAGAGAGACTCCTCCAGGCTGCTCTTGAGTGGTGGATTGCCCTGCCTCCTTGCCCAGATTCCCCTCTCCTTTAGATTCTGTTTTGCAGCTGTGCCCTTAGAAGTAAGTACCCAATCACGGGAAGAAAAACCTCTCCGGTCAGTAGCCAGTATCTGCGCTTCAGTGCGGGAACTCTAACTCTTGTCCTTCTTGCTTCTGCCACGATATTTGGCTTCTAATGAAACAGCCCAGAGCAACCCCTGCCAACGAGTTTCTCTCCTGGTGTCAGGGAGGAGAGTGGGATCACAACGCCACGCTCATTGCCCCAAATCTCTGATTTTCTCATCAGAGCCCCCCTCCCCCAACCAAAAGCAGCCGGAGGCCAGGTGGTCCCAGCGGTGGCAGGAAGACCTGCTCACCTCGGCGGCTGGCTGTCCGTCTCCTACCCTGACCTGAGATGCTTTCCCCAGACCCGCAGGACTTTGCTTGGCCATCCACCCCCCACATGCTTCGGGCCCCCAGCCCGTGAACTATGTGATGAGGAAGGAGTCACGCACGGAGGGTCGTGGAGCCCACGCTTTACATAACAGCCCCAGTTTCCACTGACCGAGTGTGACCTGTGAAACGAAAGTCCCCACATGGCCATGAATGAGTAATGCCTTTCAGTCACTGCATCAAAAAATCAAACTGACTGCCTCAACTTGCGGAGGCGGGGCAGGTGGGGGAAACAATCCTGCAGCTCCTCCAGACCCCAGACCGCGAGTGCCTTCTGGCCACTTGGGCATCCCCCAGACTCCGCTCCCTGAAATGACAGGGTGTAATAGCTTCAAAGAACAATGACAGTGGTGGTTTGTTCTTATGCCATTTGCCCTGTCTGAGCAGATGCACTTCTTCACAGCTCCGCCTGCCTGGAGGCTACGGTGGGATGGAATGAGGCCCCGCCCCCCGGGCCCCCAGAGACCAGGGTAATGAGGCATGGGGCTTACTGCCCTGCACACCCAGAATATTCAAACCACTCCTACCCCCAGCTTTGGACCCCCAGCTCCAGACCTTGTGTTGAAATAGGTGTGCACCTTCCTTTAGTTTGTATGTGTTCACTTATTAAGAGGAGATGGTCCCAAGGGGCGCCTGGGTGGCTCAGTTGGTTAAGCAACTGCCTTTCGGCTCAGGTCATGATCCCGGAGACCCGGGATCTAGCCCCACATCCGGCTGCCTGCTCGTCGGGAAGCCTGCTTCTCCTTCTCTCACTCCCCCTGCTTATGTTCCCTCTCTGGCTGTGTTTCTCTCTATCAAATAAATAAAATCTTTAAAAAAAAAAAAAAGAGGAGATGGTCCCCCACAACCTACTCAGAAAAAAAATATGTCTTTTGTTTCATTTTGTTGTTACCTTTTTCCTTTGTGTTCTTGCTAGTATGACCCCAGGCACTTCCTGGTGGCTGTTATGCTGTCTCAAGGCTACAACCTACCCTCCCACCAAATATTCATATTTCACAAAGGAAGAGCCTCACCTACTTCTCTGTTTCCCCACCTCACTTAAGAAAATCCCAGCGTTCCGGGCGCCTGGGTGGCTCAGTCGGTTAAGCATCTGCCTTCAGTTCAGGTCATGATCCCAGGGTCCCTGGATCGAGTGCCTCATTGGACTCTCTGATCAGTGTGGAGTCTGCTTCTCCCTTTCCCTCTCCCTCTCACTCATGCTTTCTCTCTCTCTCTCTCTCTCTCTCTCTCTCAAATAAATAAAATCTGGAAGGAAGGAAGGAAGGAAAGAAGGAAGGAAGGAAGGAAAAGAAAGAAAGAAAAAGAAGGAAAGAAAGAAAGAAAGAAAGAAAGAAAGAAAGAAAGAAAGAAAGAAAAGAAAAGAAAATTCCAGAGTTTGACTAGTTGTCAGGGCAAAATATTTGGCCAGAGGGCATAAAGAGCTACCTGCAGCTGATGTATGAAAACAGTGATGATTAGAGCAGCACGGGGCAGGTCTGCGAGGGAGCCTCACCAGAGAGGGGAGGGCCTGTCCCGACTTCCTCTCTGCCTCCTCAGGGACTCCTACCTCCGTGATTCTCACCCAGGGACAGTTTTGCTCCAAGGGGACATTGCCAGTGGTGATATTTCTGGTTGTCATACTCGGAAGGAGGGGGAGATGCTAGGGGCATCGAGTGGGAGGAGGCCAGGGAAGTTGCCACACACCGGGCAGTACACAGCACAGCCCCCTGCACCCCGCCCCCCCTCCCCGAAGAATGATGCAGCCCAAAGGTCAGCTGTGCCGAAGTTGGGAAACCCTGACAACATCGAGTCAGTCACTCCCACTTTCATACAACATTCCAAGGAATCTGTGGAATAGACGCACATATCTGGTGATCAGCCCAGACTTCCCTGAATCTGAACTCCCTGGCGACCCTCTTACCCTGGTTCCCCATCTGCCTCGGTGCCTCGGTTACAGCTCAAACCGGAATGACCTCAGGTTTCCCTCAAAAATGCACCCGTCTTCATTTCAACATCCCTGTTGCTATGTGATTTGCCCTTGTTTAGGGCAGGCCCACTTGGGAAAAAGCCCTGGTTTTCTTTCTAAGGGCCTCCTCAGTTTATCACAGCAAATGGATTATTTCCTCCATACAAGTCAAGTCGGGGTGTGACTCAGAGCTGCCTATGTCGGGTCATGAGATGGAGGAGGAAACAGTGTGGGGAAATCCAGATCCTTGGCTACCCCGGTTTCCCAAAGCGAGCCTCTACCCTGGTGTCACTGAAGGGCTTCGACAGCCTGTGACAAATGAACCTCAGAGACAGATGTGTAAAAACCAGGTCCTTTTTGTGGGACAACAGAAATGCTTTACGAGAGCCTTCTCGGGCATCCAGGAATCATTGACTCATCTTTTGCTGGGCCCAGGGGTAGTCTCCTTCCACTCACCAGAAAGGCACCTCCCTATAAGACAGGCTCAAGTGGAACCCTGGGCAGGGAGAAGAGAACAGTGAGGCCATTCCCGAGCACAGCTTCTGGGGATTGGCGAGAGCCTCAGAGTCAGCAGTCCAGGTCACAGCAGGGCCCCATGGCAGCCTCCCTCCCGCCCCGGAAGAAGCTCACGCGGTCGGGTTTCCAGGCTCTCTGCAGGAAAGCCGCTGTGTGTTTGCACGGGAGGTGAGGAACCAGGACCAACGCACCAGGCTGTCCCTGCTGAACGTTTCTGCAGAGCAGACCCAGTACTTAGCAAATCAGCTACATGCTGCCTTGTGAAAACAACGAGGCATCCCTAGGCTCATCACATTAACCCCGGCTTTCTAGCACTCCTGGTGACATGGGAGTGCGTCACCAAAAACAAAGGGTGTCTGTGCTAAGCTGAGGATCTGTGTCCACCTCGGGTCCGGTGGGAGTCCGGGCAGCCTGCCTTCTTGCTCTCAGGAACCATGGTCGCTGAGAGCACCTTCTTCCTCAGCCTGAGCCTTTAAATGTAGTTGGCTGCTTGAGGGCCCTCTTGTTGGACGGTGAGCATCGCTCCTGGGGTCTGAACCGCAGGCAGAGCCTTGTCAGAATCTGTGTGTGCCCTGACCCGCCTGGGCCGCCCCGCCCAGAGCTCCTATTTTCCGAGTGTGGACTCTTGCAAGGAGTTCACTTAAGCCACCTCTCTGAATCCTCACAGGCACCCAGTGCTCATTTTACACTGGAGAAACCCCGCTTCGCCACACCTGGGCTGTGTAGACCAGCTATGGATAAGAGACCAGACCTACCCCACCCCCACAGCGGTTGTGCACCCATCATGCATTTGCAAGTAAGAGACTTACTAGTTTGATTTTGGAAGGACATTGCTCTTTGAACCTCTAGGCCTCCCAGTGGGAAAGTGACACCTGGAAGGTGGAGGTGCCTTGGGTGCGGCTGGCCCCGGGCAGTAAACAACTAGGGAGCAGGGTGCTGGTTCCATTTCCCCAAGAAAAGCTGAAATCTAGGATTTGGTTTAGTGGTAGTTTTTTTGTTGTTGTTGTTTCCTTTTGTTTTTTGTTTTAATGGGAAATCCTCTAGCTTTACCTGCTGGCAGTTGATTAAAAAACAAACAGAACAAAACTTGTTTAATACCCTGCAGGTGAAGTAACACAGTTTGTGGGCTGGTTCGCAGTTTATGCAGTAGGCTTCCTGCGAGATACAAAAATTCACACATAGAATAAAATGGGACCCTTTTTTGTTCGTGAAACATAGTCTATTAAGAATGTGTTAAAATTTCCAAAATTCAGAACAAAGTTCTAAAAATATACATGCTTCAGTATTTTTGTCACTACATTCATTTTTCGTATTAAGATCACATTCTGTACTTGTGACAGTTTGCAGTGTGCATCGAGAGGGAAGGTATCTTCTTGGCTGTTCACAAAGCAGCGATGAGGCAGGTGCCATCCCTTCAATGGGTGCTCACAGGGACACTGAGGCTGAGAGAAGCCCGGTGACTAATTCGAACCCCATGACCATGTGGTGGCAGCCCAAAACCCAGCCAGGGCTTTCCACCTCTGACTGTGCTGCTTATTCAGGAAGCCTTGAGTTTTAGTTTCTTCCACTCATGCTTCAATACCAGTGACTGCTCTTCACTCCAGCCATGTAATTTTTTTCCAAGTCAACTCTAGCATTTAGCAGACGAGAAGCCATAAACACTCCTTGAAGCTAGCACTGAGCTTTCCTTTTAAGGGCCAAGAAGGGAGAAGGTGATATCCCTTTACTTGAGCTTGGGGGACCTAAAAGTGAGTGGAATAATGCTGAACACCCTGTGATTGTTTGCAACATTGGGACATGTTGGGGGCAGGGGGCCTGTGGCTTTTTCCAGACGGTGCTTAACTTTCTCAGAGGGAGCAAGGTCCACACAGGTCTGACTCTAGCCCTTGATTTTCATTCATACTGACACAGAACTTAGGCAACTGTCCTAGATCTGTAAACTGATATCTCCCTGATACCTTCGTTCTATCAGGATGACTTAGCTCAGGCCATTTTGCATCAGGAGCAGGTCACCACCAACTAATTTGCTGTAATCCCTTGTTGATCAATGCCTATTGCCAGGGACTGAGTTGAGTTCCTGTAGGACAGGTCTCCATAGTTGTTAAACCCTGATCAGCCCTCAGACTCTAATTGGTTCCTTCTTTTTTTAAGATCCATTTATTTGAGAGAGAGCACACGTGGGGATGAGGCCAGGTGGGAGGGGCAGAAGGAGAGAATCTCAAGCAGATTCCATGTTGAGTGCTGAGTTTGGCGTGGGGTTCGATCTCATGACCCGGAGATCACAACCTGAGATGAAACCAAGAGTTGGACACTTAAGCGACTGAGCCACCCAGGCACCCTCCTATTCGGTTTCTTCTTAAAAGGCCTAAGCCCTTTTATCCTGTAATGAATGTTGCAAAGCACTTCGGAACAAACCATAATCTTTTTATGAGGTAGTAATCACTTCATGCTAACGACTGCATGTTAATAATATGTAGAAAGAATAAAGTGAAATGGGCATTTTGTTAGGGGTTTTTCCGGGTAATGTGAAAACCTTCCCATATAAGGTACTTCTCACTAGGTGGTGTAAAGGGCATCCCGGGCCTAGAGACCCATGCATTCCATCACCTTTACAACTGTTTGTGAGAGGCAATGCCTGGAGAAATTTTTATTATTGGAGGAGCCCCAAAAGATGACATCAAGGGGAACAGCAGTGCACATTGAAGTCAGATGGCCTGGAAGGTGATATCCAGCCTTGTACCAGCTCACGGTATGGCAGAAGACAAGTCATCTTCCCCCTCCATCTCTCAGACAAAAGGACCCTTGAGGGCAAGAAGGTCCAAGTGAAAAAGGCAAATAAGAATAACGTCTACTAAGAACCTAACAGGTTGCCAGGTCCCATCTGTGGTGTTATTACATAAAGTCTCTCATTTACTCCTCACAGTGGGCTGTGGGATCCACGCCCAAGGCCACATGACCAGTAAGTGGCATGGCCAGAATCCAAAGCTGGGTCTCAAAGCCCCGAAAGTTGAGCTCTTCCCACAACACAGTTCAGTGATGCTCAAAGTCTGCCAGAGAAGCATCTTCAGCCAGAGAAAAGACTAATACTTTAGATTCATTTATTCAGAACTCCCTTGACAAAGTACCACAAACTGGGTGACCTGGGCAACAGAAACTGGTCGTCTCACAGTTGTGGAGGCCAGAAGTCAGAAACTGACATATCAGCAGCGTTGGCTCCTTGAGGCTGGGAGGAAGACTCTACTCCGGGCCTCTTCGCTGGGGCATCGCTGGCAGTCTTCGGTGTTCCTCGGGTTGTAGGCACTTCACCCCGATCCCTGCCTCAATCTTCATGTGGCATTCTCCCTGGGTCCATGTCTATGTCCAAACTGTCCCTTTTTTGAAGGACCCACCATACTCCAGTATGACCTCCTCTAAACTAATTACCTCTGCAATGACCCTCTTTCCAAAATTAGCACACATTCTGAAGGACTAGGGTTTAAGACTTCAGGATATTTGGAAGGCCACAATTCAATCCATAACACTACCCTCTTCCAATGTCTTTGAAATGTTGTTCATTATCTTTAAAATTCAGGCAAATTGAGTGCTCCAGTCCATTGTTACCTCACTTTTTAATATAAAAACATTTCCCAAAATCCTGTGCATAAAATGAGTAATTCACAAAGCTGCTCTGTGTCCATCCTAGAAATCCAAAACCCCATTGCCACGCCCCTATCCCACACTTGTTCATGTCCTTTGAGGAGGTTCATAGCAAGTGTGAAAGCCCCAAGAAGCAAAGAACCCCTTGTAAGGAGGCAAAGGCACATTTGACCTAAACAAGCATAAAGAATATTGACTTAAGGCTGAGTAAGAAACCACGCAAATTAAATACACAGAGAAAATATGGACCATCTCTGACCAGAATCAACGATGAACCAGCCAGTGTGGAAAAGCTTTGCCGAAAGCCCTGTTAGAAGTGCACGGCTGTTTCTCATTCCTCTTTAAAGGAAATCAGCATCATAGAAGCACTGTTCATCCTGTTTCCCCAGCACAATGGCTTTTGAAGAACATGCTTTTGAAGCTCAGGTACTGTGGTGTTTGGGGACAAAGATGACAGTTGTGGCAGTAATAGGCTTCGTAGCACACTGATCAGATTCATATTTTCTATTATAGTAAATGTGCCTCAAGTAATAGAACTTACTAGCAACACTAACCACGACCATACTGTTCTTTTATTTCCAAAGAAATAACGTTTTCAAAAGTGACAAAAGACTCCGACAAAGGCCCAGCAACAGGAGCGAGAATGACTCAGTGGCAGAAAGGCCTCCTTGGTGAGCTTCTTGCCCCACGTAGTTCCGGACTGGAAAGTGGCTTGAACGGATGCTTCCCCACACCCGGAGGGACCACCACCAGCCCCTCAGGGTGGTGCTCCTGCCCAGCCCTGAGCCAGAGAGAACCTCTGATGGACAGGCCCCAAAAGGCAGCCCCAGCAACCTCGACAGCATGGAAAAAAGAGACAGCTTTCTGCTTCCATCACTTGAAAACACGGAGACGGCCATGTTCTTTACCTTTTCCTGCCTCTCTCTTAGGAGAGATATAAACTTTACAAAGGCATTCACTTTACCGCTTTGAAGAAATGTTGACCAAAGTTAGATGCCAATCAAGGAGAAGACGTCTCCACAGACGGGGTAGCCCACAGGGGCCCACCAGCCGACAAGCTTGGAGGACACACCTAACCTGGGTTATTGCTCAGGGCAGCTGTGAGGCTGCAGCTCCATTCAGGAGAAACCCTTACCCGTCACTGGGTTCTAGAAGCCATGCTCAGCAAGCCCAGAATGCCAAGGGGCATGCCTGGGAGACTCTGTGTTAGCAAATATGGGGGACCAGATCCTTGAGTAAATCATGTGAGGTGCGCAAGGGAGGGAGGGCAATGGGATCTGGAAAGCCAGAACCCACAGGGCCACTCAGCTCCCCCTTCAGCGAGAAAGCAGTGCTCCCTGGGCTGCCATGACAGCTCCCTTCTCTCGGGAGATGAGCTTTTCTCAGAAGCGAGACTATTTCATCAGGTTTTTCCACAGCCCAGAGACTATCTCTTGAGATTGCCCCACTCCCTCTGTCCTAATTCCTCATCTGCCAGAGCTATTGCAGTTTCCTGGTCATCCTGATAATGGGAGGCAACGCTGGAAAGGTATCCGCTGGGGACAGGCAACTGGCACTGGGCCTCCAGACACCGACATTGAAATGAAGCAGAAACTGTAAATGATTTCTAAAGATTGTGCTGTCTTTTGGTTCTCTCCTCTCAGATCCCAGCCTGCCTGCTCTCGCCCCAGCCAGCCCACAAGGGTCATCTCCTTGGCAGCTGAGGTGGACAGAAGGGACCAGACGCCCGGCCAGGGGCTGGAGCACACTGGCCCCGGGGCCCTGCATGCACTCTGGACCACATTTCATGCTGCCACCCTTCATTCCACACCCTGGTGAGAGCTCCAGGAAGATGCACATTTTTAAAGCAATAGTGTCTCCTGGTTTGTAAGCCTAGTTTCTGGTGAGTTCAGTTTGTGGGGATTATTGCTCCAAGGGCTTGTGAATTGCCAGGGAAGAGATAAAAATCTAGTTCCCCACTAGGAAAGGTAGAAGTGCAGATCCCCAAGCACAGCACCCCCTCCGCCTGGGCTCTGGAACAGCAGGTGGCCCTGCCATGCCCCTCAGACCAGCTACCCCTCCTAACAGTTTCTCTTGCGCCCCTCAGAGTTTTCTGAAAGCTGGTAGAATTTCCAAAACAAGATAAGACTAAACCACAGAAAGCAGGACCCAGCCCAGTGATAATGGTGAAAAATAATGGCCCTTAAGGGGATAAAAGGACTAAGTGGTAAAGTACTGTATAATTTAAATGCGTTTTGGGAGACGCCCAAAAATGACTGGGGCAGAACACCATGCTGGTTACATTAAAAAACAAAAGCAAGGGGCGCCTGAGTGGCTCAGTCATTTAAATGTTTGCCTTTGGTTCTGGTCAAGATCTCAGGGGTTCTGGGGTAAAACCCCACATCCGGTGCCCTGCTCAGTGGGGAGTCGGCTTCTCCCTCTCTGTCAGCAGCTCCCACTGCTTGCGCTCTCTCAAACAAATAAATCATTAAAAAAAAAAAAAAAAGCAAAAAAGCGAAAACAGAACAAAACATCCAAAGAGAGGAGGAACTTCTGGTTATGATTCTCATTCCCTTCCCTCCAGTTCTTGTCCCTCGGGGTACTGGCTCCTAACCATGCAATTAATAAAACTTTGGGGCAATAATTCATATAAACGGAACTCACCAGAAACTAGGCTTACAAACCAAATGATACTATTTGCTCTCCTCCTGAGGAGGACATTGAACAAGGCTGGAGACATGTGGGTTGCTGCGCTAGGGGATACCAGGCGGGAATCTAGAGGGTGGAGATGAGGCCTGCCTTGAACCACCCCACAACGCTCACAGCAGCCCCCAGGCCAAGTCATCAAGGCCAACATGTCAAAGTGCCCCGCTGAGAAACACTGCCTGCTGAGAAAGAGTCTCTGATCTCTCACCAACCCACTTGCAGCCACACCAAAGTATATGTGGCGATTCACCACTAGAGAAGGCTCAGGGTGCTGAGAACATGCACGGATTCCTAGTCTGTTAAACATGAGGGCAGTGTGCTCTAGTGAGTGAATCCCTTTCCCGACCACCATCTTCTGAAGTCCATTAAATGGCTGCTCAGTGGTAGGCCAAGGTGATTCCATGGACCCCAAGGTCCTCCAAGAGTCTACGGATTGAGATGAAGAGCAAAGACAGGGCAGCTGGAGAAGCATGAGACACACAAATAACCAAAGCGAGATACAGGCCAAGCCGACTGCACAAGCCAAGCCAGAAGCAGAGTGCAATGCTGAGAAGCGCTGAGGGGCGGACAGAGTGCTCACAAGTAAGCACGGTGGCATCCGAGGAATGTACGGGAAGGCCGGGGGAGGGCACCTGTGTCACCTCCCTTTCCCCATCTGTTTCTGGCAACACACACCTGTGCCCTGTACCCCCGGGGCAGGCAGACACGGAGGGCACCGGCTGCGTGCTCCAAACACGCACAGTCACATCGGATCGAGGATTCAGGCGTTAATAAGAAGACGAAAATGTGCTTTTGAGAGGTACCGCAAGCACAGGTTACAGTGCTCGAACTTGCACATGACCTGGGCCTTGGAGCGTGTACCCTGCTGGGGGAGCTGAGGCTGCCTGAGAGTCCCAGACCCCAGTGACTGTGGTGGGGAGAGGGGTTGGTCGTCCTGCTGCCAAGAATCTCTCTGTAAAGGGGCTTCTGGCTTGAAGGATTTTGTCCTGGCTTGTGTTTTGGTCACTCCACAAAACCTCCATTTTTCTCCCTCCTCTTTCTTAGCAATAAGGCCATCCCTACTCTTACTAGGAAACACGGACGGTGGGAAGCCCATCAACCTTGGCGACACTGGTGGTTATAACTCACAGGCTATCAGCTGTTGCTTCCTTTCCCGTGCCTCTGCCTCACTCAGAAACAGCTACTCAGAAACCTACCCAGGCGAAAAGTCATATGCTTTGAAGACGTACTAATATTTCAGCAGCCTGAACATTTCCCGAGAGCAGAGCTTTACCAGAGTTGCTAACAAGTAGTCAGATCGGCTGCCTGTGAGCTTTCTCCTCTGACAATGAACTCACAGAAAGGTCAGCAGCCGGACACAGAAAGAGGAGAAGGGTCCTGAATACACACAGACAGTTTAATCACCCGTGAAGAAATCTAAGAGTTGACTGAAAGTGCTTTGTCAGGGAGAGAAGGGAGGCCCCTGCCCTCAGAGAAAGGCCAGGAAGGCTAGAGGTCGCTTTGGCCGCAGAGATGGGGGCTGACCACAGAGGCCACCATGGAGACACCAAGGACCTGCTGCGGATGGTGGTGGAGAGACTAAAAATTAGGAGGGCAGGGAGAGCCTGCACTTTCCAAAAGGCCTGGCAAACAAATGCTCCCTAGAAAGAAGACCAAAACTGAGCTCAATAGGAAGGGAAGACATTGTGTTTAAAACCACCACAATTATGTAAGGGTTGGTTAGTCCTTCAAGCTTCTGTCTGTCAATTCTGTCATTTCTGATTCCAGATTCCCCAGAGTATTTGAAAGACTGGTTTATTTGGATTACATCAGTGTCCCTTACTTGCATTTAAAAAATCAAGGTCAAGCTATGTTGATATGCGAAAGGGAATTTAGATGAATGAGGGCTGGCTCCCAGGCTCTGGCCCTGTAATTACTTTCTTTGTAAGCCTGAATACCCAATCAGATGGATGCCTTCTCAACACTTTTTGTCATATTTATGGAATACCTTTAAACAATGGAATCTGGAAACTCCAGCAACATCTGTGTCCAAATATATCCAAGCCTGTTTGTGTTTTTAATTGGAAATCAAACAATTTTAGATGAACTCATCTATGGTATCATTGCAAATGCATATTTTTAGGTAATTCTTGAGAGCATTTTGTAAACCATTAACTTAACAACATCATGCTTTATCTTTAAAAGATATTTCTCAGCTGTGATTACTACTGGAATGAAATCAGGGGTAGCATTCAAAAAAGACTGCAGCATAAAAAGGTTTGCATAAGAATTCTGATTCCATTAGAAAACCATTCCTTTTAGGCCAGTTCTTGCATTCCCCACTGGCTCATGTGATATGGTTGGTTTGTTCTCGTTCCAATTAAAGATGCAATTCATTAAAGAGTCTTTAACTCCATTAAAGCAAAGCTTTCTGTTAAGGTTATCAAGCATTGATGGGCTTCTAATCGGACATTCTCCACAGGCAGGAGAATGCCACTTTCAGACCCTCTGATTTTGTGTGAAGCGACTCTCCTTTCTACACAAAGACTTTCGTTTCTGTAGTCTGGCCTAGTAAAATGTTTATTCATTTACACTCAGCTTGGTTATTTTAGGCCCAGATCCATGGGCCCAATAATTTTGATAAGAGGATGATGTGTATAGAAGGAAGGTTGCACTGTTTTCATTTAATCCTTGGTAATTAGGAAAAAACCTTAAACCAATGAAGTGTTCCCATCACCTGGAGTTTCTTAGAAGGAAATGACTTTTCAAGGCATGTGGGAATTGTCAAGAAAAGAATTTTCCCTTGAAATGATGTGTTGGTACACAACAGAAGTTGCTGGGCAGGATAACAAGAGGAAGTGGTAACTGGTCCCGTGAGGAAATGAGTAGCTGTTTTGACGGTTTGATAAACAGGGGACCGGCAAACATCTTCCTCATTTACCTTTTCATTTTAAAAAGTGGTGGAATTCAGGTACATCTTGATTATTTAGTATCATAAAGGATGCATGAGACATGACTAGAAAAACCACCAATGGTGAATAAAATAACAAAACCCGGGATCACTTTTTCCCCCTGTTTATTAACACTCACACCAAGCTGTATACTTTGGTTACCATGGCCGCGTGGTATCTGATGTCACAAGCCACAGCATATAAAATTGCAGAGGCCATGACAGGCAGGAAGAGAGGCCTGGCCCTGCTGTCTGGGTAACACAAACAGCCCAGTGTGCTGGATGTGAGCCTGGTACTGCCTCCTGAAGAGCCCATCTCTGGAGCCCACTGGCCACCACCGCATTTCTTCCCCTGCCTCTGCCTGCCCCCTAGTGGACAAGCGTGGGAAACCGTGGGAGTCAGCCTGCGGGGCTTTGTGGGGATTGAAATGTGGCTCCCTGAGAGCACGCCTCCCCCAGGCCTGTTCCCAAGAACGGTCAGGGTTTCCTGGAGCATCAGAGCTCTGCCTGGAGGCCCTGGGGTCTCCCTGGGATGAACATTACCACTTCCTGTGTCCTTCTCCTGGGGCCTTTGTCTATCTCTGCCTGCCCTAATCCCCAACTTACAGGCATCGTCCCTTGAGCCGTCTCCACAGGAGACATGCCCCTAGAAAGGGCAAATGATTCCTTCTTTGGGTCCTACAAACTGTAGAGAACCAACAGGGTGCTGTACTATTAAACACATTCCCACTATAGGAGCTTCTTGTGCCTGTCGGGAGAGGCATTTATTTATCCGTCAAAAACCTACTAGATGCTCAGCCCTGGAGACATGGAAGAGACACATCAAGGCTCCCACCTGGAGGAGCTCACAACCCGGGGAAGCGACGGTTCGTCCATCGATCGCCGTGTGATCAGGTTCTGGCCACTAAGAAGCTATCAGTGCTACGCCATGGGAGCAAAGGCGGTAGGGGAAGAGACGTTTGCATTTGTCCTGGGCTCTCATCACAACAGAATTAGTCCAGCAACTGCTTTGTTCAAATGAGGCAGGAAAAGAAAGAGAGGCTGGTACAGGCTGTCCTGGTGCCGCACACCTGTAGAGCACTTGGGCTGTGCAGGGTGTTTTCATCTCTGCCCAGGTCACGCGGTCTGACCTCTCCACGGAGGCAGACACGGCCCGCCGGGAGCTCCCTCAGATGACGCATGGCATGGTTTTCCCACCGTGGCAGCCCTCGGCTTCTGCCCACACTCTGGTCCGCTTTACTCACTTCAAGCCTCCCTTACGTTTGCCGAAGCTCCCGTTCTCCACATTACTGATTCACAGCTCTGGAAGACCTAGAAAGAAAAAAAGGTAATTATCTCAAATGACTCAGGAGCCCTCCTGGACTCTGTGATCTCGGTGGAGACTTTCACTTTAAAAGCCTGAGGGTAATAATATTGTCATCCGTGCAGGCAAAGCTGGAAGGAAGCAGATTAATGTTCTTCTCAACTCCTGCCTCTTGGCAAAAATTAGTGTAGAGAAGACAGAGTCTGAGGCCTGGCCTGACCGCTGAGGTAAAGGTGTCTCATCCAGAGGTGAAGGGGTCTGTAAAGAGCCCCAGAAGATGAAAGTTCCTGGGGTGAGAACATCAGCTTGCTCCTCTCTCTCTCTCTCCCTCTGAGGCAGTAAATGTGTGTGGGAAGAATGGCTGCCATCCCTAGTCCTGTCAGGCTGACTGAACTCTGGAAGGAACAGGGATTGGGAAATGAAACCACCAGCAGGCCTTAGACTGGTCAGTTGAAGATTCGTGAACAAATAAAGGAAAGTGACTTACCTACCACAAAACTGCTGAGAGAGATGACCCTCGAAGAAGAGGGGGAATCCCCTAAAGGAGAGGAAAGGAGAATGGATTATGCTCCATTTCAGGCGGCCTGAGGAACTATCCACGCTCTGAGGAAAGCACATGCCCCTCCGTGGGGCGGGAGAACCAGCACGGGCAGCAGGAGCACTGTGGGCACCGCGCCCCTGCGGGGAGGGGTGAAGCTGCGAGTCAGCAGCAGGCGGTACCTGGGGTAAGGACTACAGGGCGGTGCTAGAGGGTGAAACACTGGAGCCTCTGAGAAAAGGCGGTGGGGGGGGCGTGTCTCTGCCCAAGTGAGCCCTTCCCCCTGGGCAAAGGAGAGCAGACCGGAGGCCCGGGAGGGGGCAGGGGGCAGAGCTGGTTAGGCTGGAGAGTGTGGAAGGGCTGGGAAGGCAGAGCCAAAGACCTCTGGGGACAGACGTGAAATCTATGGCTTTCCCTGAGGCTGTTGGGGCCTGGGGGAAGGGAAGCGACACACAACTACAAACATTGGACCCTCTGCAAATGTTATAATTTGTCGAGAGATACTCCACTATTCTATTTCAGGATGGTGTACACTCAGATTCTCTTCCTGTGCCCCAGTTTTGGGTTCCATTAAATCCTCATTATCCCTGTATTTCCTCCCACAGACCCTCAGTAGCGCTCATAATTCCTTCCTTCTCTCAATACACATTAATTGAAGGCCTGCCCTTTCCTGGGCCAGACAGGGTATGAAGAACACAATGTCAGGGAAAACAGACACAGCCCTGCCCTCATGGCACTTCCACAATGGAAAAGAAGAGACCTTGATGGAATACCCACACGAGTTAATGTGACACGGCAGTATGGGGAGCTCTAAGGCTATAGTAAGGGGTTTGTTTTAATCAGAGATGTCAGGGAACTCTCTGAGGAAGTGACAAGTAAAATAAAATCTGAAGGAACAATGGGATTAACCAGGCTGGTAGGTCTCAGCCATGGCAAGACTCCAGTGTGACCAGGTACAGACGGCAAGGCAGGCGGGAGGGACAGCAAGGCTGGCCTCGAGACACACGAGGCCCCGAAAGCCACTGAAGGGTTTAAGCGGACAGGTCACATGATCAAAGAAGCCTTGCTGAAGGACTGCTCCAGCTGCCCTGCAGAGAAGAGTGTGGAAAGGGTCATGAGGATGTCATGAGACCACTTAGGAAGCCGTTACAGGTGAGCTGGAGACCAGGCGGAGAGCAACGGAGGAGGGGGTGTGGGGGAAGATTCTACTCAGGATGCATAATTGTCAAAACGTGATGATGGAATAGATAGGCTTACAATGTACTCCACACCTGCCCGATCTTCCAACAACCTCCCCTGCACTGAGCCCTCTCTTCATGGGCTAGATTACTATCTGAGATGGAAAAGCAACATTCTCTTTGTCAGGTTTGTCCCTAGGGAGGCCTTCAGGATTCCTCTCTAGTTTTCTCTAAAAATGAAGGGAAGGAAGGTCTGTGATTCCTGGAACACATCAATTCAAAGATCATAGAGTTGAAAAGGATGACAAAGCTCAGATTACAGGATCATCAACTTCCAAGCTCTCCTAACCTTGGCTGAAGGGTTCGGATGGGACCCAGAGAGCTTAACAACACTGCAGACTGCTGGAGCGTTAGAGGGGCTGACCAAGTGCTCAAAATTCATGTATGGTCCAATTAATTGACTATTCTTCTACTGCACACTTAGGGGATGCTTCTGTAAAATTCCTCCATCAGACCTAGCACCTAGCTACCAGATGCCCTCCTGCTAGGATCCCTGCTTCTACAACACAGCCACCGATCCATCTCTGGAATGGGGTTTTATCTCTGTGCTGGGCTAGACATCAGGGACAGGAAGATGAAGAAAAGTTGCGTGCCCTCCAGGATTGCAGTCCTGCAGCCCATCAATCAGGATGGCACGGTGTGACACGCAACAGCACAGGGAAGGGATAGAAGTTCAGCCCGGTGAAATTAGGGAGGTTTTCCAGAGGGCCCATCTAAGCCAGATGTCAAGGGACGAGCAGGATTTATCTGGAGACGTGGAGACTGGTTGTTTCAGGCAGAAAAAAAAAAAAAAAAAAAAAAAAACTGACACAAAGACACAAAGACACCTAAGAATGAGGTGTGACCAAAAAGCAATGGTCCAGGGATGACAGTGGGTGTAGCAAGAGGTGAGACTGGAGACAGCATTTGTGGGTCACACAGGCTCTTAGCTACCTGCTTTAGACATTAGGGTTGGTATTAGCATTTCTATTGCTGCATAACAAACCACCCCAAAACTTAGGTGTTTAAAACAACAAACATGGGGGCACCAGGGTGGCTCATTCGCTTAAGCATCTGCCTTCAGCTCAGGTCATGAACCCAGAATCCTGGGATCGAATCTCCACATCGGGTTCCTTGCTCAGCGGGGAGCCTGCTTCTCACTTTCTCTCTGCTTCTCCTCCCGTTTGTGCTCTCACTCTCTCCCCCCATCTCTCTCTCTCTAAGTAAATAAAGAAAATCTTCAAAAAATAAGTGAAACAACAGACATGTATTATCTCACTATTTCTGTGGGTTAAGAATCTAGGCATAGCTCAGTGGTCCTCTGATTCAAGGTCTCCCAGGCTGTAATCACAGTGTTGCCCAGGGCTGCGGTCACCTCAAGGTTCGACTGAGGGAGAATCACCTTCGAGGCTCACTCACATGGCTGTTGGCCAATTTCAGGTCCTTGCTGGCTCCTTGCTGAAGACATCAGTTCCTTGCCACATGGGCCTCTCCACAGGGCACTTCACAACATGTCAGGAGAGAAAGAGGGGGGAAGAGAGAGATGGAAGGAAAGAGGTTGAGGGAAAGACAGTCTTTTTTTAACCTAATCTTAGAAGTGACATCCCATCACTTTTTTTATTCTATTTGTTTAAAGAGTTGCCAGATCCAGCCCACATGCCCACAGGTAAGGAGGGTTACACAGGGTGTGAATACCAGCAGGTGATAATCCCTGGGGTCATTTTAGAGGCCACCTACCACATAGAGAAGAGCTATTTAAGACACAATCCCAACATCATTCCATTCTGCATAAATTATATAGAAAGACCTATAATTTCACTGCATATTAGTTTGTTTTTATTAATGGGTACTCTGGTCCTTAGGAGCCCTGAAGAACAATATGCTTCATTTTACATCTCTCCCTAAGGATTTTATACAACCCTCTTGGCACTCATGCTGTTATTATTAGATGGATTCAGCCAGAAGCTGCCTGTGTGGGTGGAGATAGGTGGGAAGGTATCGAGGCAGAGAAAGGAAGTGATCAGGACCCCAAATTGAATCAAGAAAAAGGTCACACGCCAACTGAAATTTAGAAATGAATCTGAGTGAAACTAAGTATCGTGGTTGACAGCTCATACACGCCATGCCAACTCGCCACAGCTTGGCAGAGGACCTTCCTTTTCCCACATGCAACTGAAAATAACTAACATTCATCCTGAGGGAGTACCACTAAAATAAGTAACTACTGGGAGCTATACCTCACTGCTCATTCAAGCTGGAAGCAGTCTGCAATTACTTGGCTGAAATTAGATACAAATTAAGTTACCACTTCCGGAGTCCTTTCTCCTGTACTATATTACAAAACAGAAACTGATTTTTGAACTCTGACAGTTTCAATTTTTTCTTTTCTTGCAAATAAATGTGATATCTAATATCCACAATGGCACATTATTGACACTGACCTTTTGTGAGACCTCATCTCTTCAGAAGTCTGGTTTTCTGATTTTCAGACCTGGGTGTAATTGCTATGGACAGAGTGACAGGCTGGCAGAGAGGAGAGCAACTTCCCACATTTGAAATATACCACATTGGCGTGGGGGGGGGGGGTGCACATGGGGGGGGGTGGAGGAAAAAAAACTATACCAGATGTACGTGGATGGCTCTGTTCCCACTTTTTTTGCCCATCTAAAAGCTCTCAGGGTCTGCAGCCATTTAAATTCAGAATTTCTTCTATTTTTTTAAAAAACAAATATACATGAGAACAAACAATAATAATAACAACTTGAGGGTCTCCCCTCAAACTAAAAAAAGAACTCTCATACAGATAATGTGGGTGTTTGGAGGTTTTCTGTTATGAAAGAGCCCCTGGATTGTATTATCTCCTTAATAAAACACCATCTTCCTTGACCTGCCATTGGAAGAAATGAATGACTATCGAAGAGCCCTGCTGTGCTGGAACCTAGGAGGCTGTGGCACCTTTCAGGGTAGATGGCTTCTCCATAACTTTGAAGTCCAATTACCCTTTGCAGAAGACAAAGAGTACTTTCTTCCTGTTGTTGGAGACATTAGTCATGGATGAAACTCATTTAAAACTACCCCCCACCCCCTTTCACCAGCACCACACATTCCCACCCTATATCCTTGTTATGATCTGGTGAATCTTAGAATTGACAAAATAAATAATAAGTTTCCAGGTAAACTTTCTGCCTCCATGAAGGTTTCCTTTTGCTTTTTTGTCTTTGTCTTAAAAAAGAATGCTAAAAGTCACCTAAGCAAACTTAAGAGGGTGAATCTTGACAGCCTCACTTTAATTTGGGGCTTATTTCATGCCTAGTTTTAACTTTTTAAATTATTTTTAGTATCTCCTTTTCCAGACTTCTTAGGGCTTGGGAAGAAAATGGAATGAAGTTAAATGAACTCAAAGTAAATAGAGTAATCCGAAATGAACTGATGTCAGCAATGATTCCGCAAGCAGCTCTCTCCCACATCACTGGGAGTGGTGAGCTCAGCACTACATTTATTCTGACTTAGGAAAGCAAACAGACTGTGGCTGGCCCAGACCAGCTGAAAATTCAAGGCAACCACACTCTGAACAACTTTCTGCCTTCCCAGCACTTATCATAGCCTGAAAAATCCCTGTTTGAGGAAGGACTTTTCTTTAAGTCCTAGCAGGACAAAGTCGTAACCTTAACAGTGACAACCTGAAAAGTCAATTTGGTAGAAGGACTCCATACTCTCGGCTCCTCCAGCCCACGGATCCAACCTTCCTAAAGGCTATCATCCCACCTTAACTCAGGAGGGAAAAGATAACCACCAACTCGGCCATTCAAAAGATAGGAAAGTGGAGGAAGGACTGAGGGGATCAAAGAGGTAAAATCAAAATGCTGCTATCTCATTTATTTTCACCATTCACGGAACTTTATGATTAACCTTTTTCCTTCCCCGATTTCAAAAAATTAAAAATCCTTAAGTTCTGAGGAGGGGCTCCGCAGCAGGAAGAGGAATAAGATCACAGGATGCGTAGGAAAAAGGCTGCACGTGTTTTCTCCCCACGTCCTCCCCCGTCACACCCCAACACTCACGTCTCAACCAATGTGTAAAAATAACTGCCCAGGTTTTGTTATTCATCCCGAAGCAGCAACGAAGGCGGGCCTCCCCGCACTGCCTGCTGCCCTTTACGAGATTGTACTATCCGGTGACGCCTCACAGCTCCCATTCCCCACCCCTCGCCAGATATAGGTCTTTGGTGACCTCAGACCGCCGTTTTGAGCAGGAGTGTCGTTTTTGAGAGGAAAACCCGCCCTGCTCCCCTCCCCCAGGCTCCAGGCGGCGGCGCCGGGACAGCGCTAGCATCTGCGCTCCGACGGAACCGCCTCTCTGTGCCGCCCCGCACGTCCCGTGCGAGGGCGCCGGGACCGGAACACGCCCTCCCGCGCGCGGAGCAGCTCTTCCAGGAGCCTTGGGAGAGGATCTGGCCTTTTTCTAATGAGAGCCGGGAGCCTCCCGGGCGGGCAGGTTCCCGGCAGGCGCTCCCCCTCCCGACGGGTAACGCCGATTTCCCCACCGCCGTGGGAGGGACTCACTTCCGCGCACCGCACGTCCGCCCAGGCGGCTGGGCCGGCGCATGCGTGGAGAGGGCCGCGTCCGCGCTGGGGGGCGGTGCACGCGCCGTTGGTGGGGCCCGGGATGCCGCCCGCGGAGAAAGGAGTTCCCTGGGTCAAGCTCTTCTCGGTTTCTTGCCGGCACCTCGGGGACGCTGCAGCGCTGAGAGAGAGGCACAGGCTCTTTGCAGGGCCTCTGCTTCACGCCTCCATTATACAGATGAGGAAATTGATCCAAAGAAGCGGTGGGAAGTGAACAAAGCTGCATTTCTGAATTCTGGCACCTGGGACCAGATCCGGCTCTTACTGGCAAGGTTTATGTACTCCTTCAGTGAGCATTTATGAAGTTCCTGGATGAGGTGTACTAAATGTCTGTATGGTATGAAAGATAACTGCGGATACATCAGAAGCAATGTAATGTAATGTAACCATGGGTGCCCCAGACTTGGACACAGAATGAGACAGGCCTGGGTTTGATTTTGATGATTTGCTGGACTGCGCTACTAGCTGGATGGCCTTAGTGAAGTGGTTAACCTCTCCAAGCGGTAGTTTCCTGGTCTGCATAAAGGAGATAAAATAGGACCTACCTGCTGGGTCGCAGTTTAAATAAGATAAGATACACTTGCTTATAAGTCAGGGTCACTGCACGTCGAAGGCACTCAAGTAAGTGTTCAGGCAATATTTTGGGAGGTAGAAGTGGTAGGCGAATAGGCGCTCATGAGACCATCATGATACTGGTTTCCAGACAGAAGTCATGCAGAACAAGAGGGAAGGTACTTTCCTCTGTGCAGCACTCCGGGAGACTCACACAGGGTGACATGACCTGGCACCACGGAGACGAGAGGAAATGGTCTCTGTTTATCTTTCCACCAGCTACTCCCACCCGTCCTCTTCCTCCTTTCCAACTCTCACTGTGACTCACCGTGGCTGTAGGGATACATTGGGAGCTCTTAACAGAGTGAAATGCATTCTGCAAAGGTGGTTTCCTTTATGTTTGAAGTCCTACTCTATTACAGGGGCCTCTCTCCTCTTTTTGTAGGCAGGACAGGAACGAGAAGGAGCAATCAATTCAAGTGAGTGAGAAGGAATGGTGGTTAAGTACCTAAGGTGTCAGACTGGAGGAGTCTGGAATCATAGATCATCAGAGCTGAAGATATCTTGGACAACGCCCTCGTGTTAGTGAAGGAGCTTTGGAAAACTAAAAGGTAAAATGACATCCAGCTCGGGGCGCCTGGGTGGCTCAGTTGGTTAAGCGACTGCCTTCAGCTCAGGTCATGATCCCACCGGGATCGTGCCCCACATCAGGCTCCCTGCTCGGTGGGAAACCTGCTTCTCACTCTCTCACTCCCCCTGCTTGTGTTCCCCCTCTGGCTGTGTTTCTCTCTGTCAAATAAATAAAATCTTAAAAAAAAAATGACATCCAGCTTTAGACTCAAGTTGGAGGGCCCTTATTTTCTGTGTCCCTATAGTTCATTTGTCCACTCAAGCATGCTGCTTTAGGGGTGCGTTACATACTGCTAGGTACAAAGCTCTGTCTCAGTAAGCAGGGAAGGGGAAAAGGAAAATAGGAGTCCAGAAGGATTCCCAGGTTCTTTGTGCAGCTTCATGAATAGGCGTACCATTTACCATGCTAGTGACTAGAGGAATAGAAACTCCTCTGAGAGGAAGATGGCATGTTTTAAACACACTTTTTCTGTGTGTGTGACCTCCAGAATGCAGTTGGGAACTTGGGTGCCAAGCCCACCAGAGTGAGGCCTAGAAGTGCCCCCAGCAAAATAGTCAAAACAGAGGTGGTCACTGAAGCTGGGGCAAGGCTGAGATGGTCCAGAGAGAGCAGGCCAAGTGGGAAGATCATGGGATGTTTGAGAAGTGAACCTGACAGAAACCTACGCCAAAGGATCAAATAGAGGTCCTGAGGAGAGGGCAGAAAAGGGAGAAGAAAATGAGAAAAAAAAAAAAATCAAGCAGTCCAAATGAAGAGGTTCTCTAGGGCGAGGAAGTGATCAGGAGTGGAAAATGCCACACAGATGCCCAGCACATGCACACTGGAATGTAACCACTAAGCTGCACCATGAGGAAGTCAAGTCATTGATGACTCGTGTGACCCTGGTTTCGGTGGGCGTCGTGAGAGCAGAAACTGGGTCACAAGGGGTTAGAGGCAAATGGATTCAGGGAAGGGAGCAGCAAGGAGTGAGTATGGCTCCTGCTTCAGAAGAGTTGGTTGGGTAGAGAAGGGGAAATGACAGCTGGGGAGGCTTGGTGAATTTTTTGTCATTGTCTTTTTACTATGAGAAACTGAAACATGCTGACAGGGTAAAGAGTGGCAGGATGGGTCAATAGGGAGAAATAGAATAGGGTCTGAGTACAACCTCCACAGGAGTGGATGGGAGGAGAAGGTATTTTGTTCCCATATAACCCACAGAAAGGATTCCTCTTCCTTCATTCTTTTTCTTCTACCATGTGAGAGGGAGCAATGGCCTTGAAAGATTTAGGGATGGACTTGAGGAGCTCTTCAAAATAAGCTTTGTCTGAGTCATGGATATAGCCATGGCATCAATCTGACTGTCAAATGTGTTTAACCTCATTTGTGTGTGGAACCATGCTCAACGCCACCTAGAATAATGTGACATAGATCCTGTTATTACCAGGTCTCTCAGGATTCTGGGTAGCGAGTGACTGAAGCCCAACTCTAATGAGCTAAACCAAAGAACCGGGTAGACTGGCTTTAGGTGTGATTAAATTTTAGGTGTTTAAAAGATGTTGTTAGAAGTAATAGGGATTATAACATATGAATTTACTGCACTCAAGGCATTCATCTCCCTGGTGGGAGTGTGGGGTGAAGAGTCTTCTAGAAGATAGGCAAAGATAAAAGGTAACACTCAGCTTCACAATTCAAAAGTAGGTTTTGTAGCAAGACAATAGCCGTGTGATTCAAGCTCTTACTTTGAGAAAGTACCCTCTACTTTTCATTACCTTCTTATTTAGCAGATCAAGGACTAGGTTTGGTAGACTAAAATTGGAGATTGATGTATGAGAGGTCTAGACAGGAAGAGAAAGGGGGGTCGTGGGGGGGACAGAAGCAGCAGAACAAGACAAGCGAGAGGCCTAGCAGGAGTAATAGTATTGAAAAAGTAGGGACTAACCCCACAAGCATAAGAAGACCTTTTGCCCTGTTACCCTCTCCCCGCTAGAATTAGGAGAAGGAGACTCTGGGTAGCCTTGTGCTGGTCAGACAGAAGGAGACCCCGTATGGACTTCCCAAGCTATTCTAGTCCCTTTATAGCCTAGACCCTACCTTGATGTAGCAGCAAATCTGTGACCAACTTGCAAGAGGTGAGCACCATAAGGGGACTGCCACCATAAGGGAATCCATAGGATCAGGACAGTTAGAAAGCCATGGCCAGAAGTCAGAAGTACCTGAGAGAGCACCTGAGAAGTACCTGAGAAGAAGCTAAGGCAGCTAGGGAGCACCTTTGGAACACTGTCTCAGACTAGAGGATGGAACACCGACTCAGCATCCACACACGTCCACATCAGAGGCTGGCAGTCCACCCAGGATGGGAAAAGTGGACACTGAGATGGGAAGATTCCAGGTAGTCATGCTGTAGGACCATTCAAGACCAAGAGTTCCCTTTTTCTCAATACCATGAGGGCACAGAAGCCACACACCACCTGACCTCTACCCTATGGACCCTACAGGGTGATTAAGACACTGGAAAATCCTTATAGGCTCAAGCACTGACCAGTTTGAATGGAGGTATTCTGCTGTTTCAGCACTAACCGTTTTGTTGACAAATTGTGAGGAACTTGGGGAAAGTTCCAGACAAGGGGCCCTCAGGGAACTCAGGGAAGCACCTGTTTACCAACTGCCCCAGGCATATTTCAGCATTGTGTCAATCAAGTCAACCATAATGCTGCGTATAGGTAAATATGAGACAAAAACCATCATCGTTATTGGTGAAGCAGGAGAAGGGCAAGGCCATCTAAGAAACTGAGCATGTTCTCAGAGTGGGTATTGAAACTACTGCATGGGACCAAGACTTAAACCAGTGTCTCCCCCTACTAACCAGTGCCTCCAGATTGATTATGGGCAAATGAGAAAAATTCCAATTTAATGATATATCTACATTGCTGTGTGAGTTCAATTTGCCATCCATCTGCTTTCCTTTGTGTTGGCATCCCTTGCAGGCAGCAGCTCTGAGCATTAGCCATCCCAAGGGGCAAAGCGTGTCTTTCTCAACAGTGCCTGCAGCTGTCGCAGGGCATGTTCTCATTGGCCCAGCTTTACTCATGAACCCGTCTCTGAACCAGTCCCTGGATGGCCAAGCCCAGGTCACACGACTATTTCTCACCTCAGGGACTGAGAGCGGGAAGAGGTGTGGCTCCCCAAAGGATATGCTTGTGGTAGAAAATGAGGTACCGGTTTTGGGGCACGTTAAGGCATATACCACTGTTGTCTTCTGGGGTTTAACTTTCTAAAACTCAGGGATGAGTGGTGTATCTCCACAGCATGAAATGAATTTTCACTTGAGCATTTATCCATAAATTGATCCATGCAGGTAACTAATATAGAAAAACAATAAATCAAAGCAGGATTTTCCCCCTCTTAAATTTTTTATGATCCTGATTAAATTTTTAATAACCGAATTAGAAAAATATAATCAACTAAGTGTCCGGTATGCTTTAAAGCATAGTGCTGAGATGGTGGTGGCCACCCTCAGGTGGGTGTGGGGCATGGCCCTGCGCAGGGACACGTGTGTGCCCCTACAGCAGACAGCCACACTAGCAGGCTCCCGTTGGCTCTTTGGGTCATGGTTAGAAAGCTGCGCTCGCGCGGATGGCAACACTGTGCCCTCTAGATGGGGTAGCTAGTGGGGAGCCAGCAGGGCCCCTCCCCTGCCTCCTGGGACAGCACCCAGTGTTTCCGAGCTGAGTCAGCAACGGCCTGAACCACCTCCACCTCTGCTCTAGGGTTCAGCCTTGGGCTGTAATGCGACCACTGCCAGCCTCTTTGGCTGACGTCCACACTGCAAAGCTCCGCGTTACCTCTTTGGGCGGGGAGCAGGGGGCTAGCTTTGAGCAGACATGTAGGTTGCGTCATAGCCGGTGGCGTGAACCACGCTGTGGGAGCATCAGGATGAGCTGTGCTCCTCACTCAGACTTCCCACTGGGCTGCTTCCGGGTCTCCTGCCCTTCCCTCGCTGATGATGGTATGGGGGTGGAGAGCAATCTTGCTCTATCGTTTTTCCTGAATCCCCTTAATTAAGCTTTCACATGAATGCAAGAAACAAGCAAGCTCCCCCCCTGGGCCCTGTGGTCATCTCCCCCAGAGTCTGACTCAGGGGCTTGGGGGAGACTTCTTTTTTATTAAGGGCCTAAGTGATTCGATTGCAGATAGTGCCAGACCACTCTTTGAAAAACACTGGGGCAGAAGTAAGCCAGCAAGTGTATGAGATGCATCTGGTGTGACTGGAAATTCATCTAGTTTCTTAAGACAAGTATTGTGGGCTAAATTGTGACACCGCCCCCCCATACCCTGAATTTACACATTGAAGTCCTACCTCCCGTACCTCAGAATGTGACTGCATTTCGAGATAGGGCCTTTCAAGAGATAATTTCATGAAAAATAGGGTTACTGGGTGGACCCTGATCCACTATTACTGGTATCCTTTTTTAAAGGAGAGATTAGGATACAGACACCCACAGAGGAAAGAGCATGTGAGGACACAGTAAGAAGACATCCATCTGTAAGCCGAGGACAGAGGCCTTGGAATTTGGGAACTTGAGATAGATAATATAGTGTGCGTGTTCCATATGCATACCATAACACAACATAACATAACATAACATAACAACATCCTCCAGCATCTCCAACAGTATCCTGCAAATGAACACACTAATATTTCTGTAGGGAGATGTATATGTCGCATAAATAAAGATAAGTAGCCTTCTATGAACTCAAGACAGGTTTTTGTGCCAAATTAATTTATTTCAGGTCGAGTTTTACCGACCAGTGAGTTATAAGTACAATATTTGGTATTTGGAGCTTTTAGGTTTTGCAATCGTGGACCTGTGTTATCCCTGTCTTAGAGATGAAGAAACTGAGGCACAGGGAGCTAAAACAACTTAACCACACGCATTAACTCACAGGAGGTGGAGCTGGGCTACCACCCAGGCAGCCTGGCTCCCACCCACATCCCCTGGGCTGTGTCCCTCTACTGCCCGGCTCTTGGGCCTGCCAGGTCTGCAGAATAGGTACACTGGGCTTGCAGCCTTGCTGTGGGGACCAGATACAGTGTAGGTTGGGTTCTGTGGTGGGTCAAATTGTGGTTCTCCCCCAAATTCATATGGTGAGATCCTAACCCTAGTATCTCAGAATTTAACCTCTCATGGAAATAGGCTCATTGCAGATATCATTAGTTAAATTAAGGTGAGGCCATTAAGATGAGCCCTAATTCAATATGATTGCTGTCCTTATTTAAAAAAGGAATGTGGACACAGAGACAGAGGTGTACTCAGGGAGAATGCCAGCTAAATATGTAACGCAGAGATCAGGGCGATGCTTCCGCTAGCCAAGGAGTGCCCGAGATGGCCAGCGACATGCCAGGAGCTGAGATAGGAGGGTGCAATGGGTCGTCTGGCTGAGCCTTCAGAAGGAAGGTACGCTGCGGATACCTCAGTCTCCAACTTCTGACCTCCAGAGCATGAAACAGAGGGGTATTCAAGCCCCCCAGTTTGCGATAATTTACTATCACCACCCTAGCAAATGTATATACATTCTTTACGCAGGTCCCAGATTTCAAGTGGGAGACCAGTCCAGGGTAACTCCCCAAGTTGCTACCTTCATTATGGAGACTGCAGGAGATTAAAGCCTGTGAATTCGATGAGTTCTAAGGCCTCTTCTGAGTTTGGGGTATGATTGTCTACATTAACAACATGAGGACAGCCCACTTCCGCTTGCCTTGCCCCAGCAGTCTGGTTCTTAGGAAATTTCTTTGCTTTTTTAAAAGATGGGCTCACGTAAAGGCGATCTTCAAAGGCAAAACAAAACAAAGCAAAGAATGTTTTTTTCCGCTGATGTGGGTCATGTCCATGTACTTTACCTTAAAAATGAAACCGTGTGGGCCCTAATTTCCCTTCAGATGTTCCCACTTGTATCGTGAACTCAGTCAGATGTGGGTTTTCTGAATCCCTTTCACTTGCGCCTTCAGACCTGCCAAGTTTAACGCACAGTGTTTGGACTACAAATTCTGTAGAGGAAAGCAGAAAGCTAAGTTAGAGGTGGTTTTCTGTAAGTTAAGAGTGTATCATTGGAGCCTTATGTTGGCCTGGAAATTTGGGTTCTTCATATGGAAATGTGTCCCCTCGTTGCCATTTTATTGAGCAGATAAAAGCTGCTTTAAGAAAGTACAAAAGGCTAATGAATGCTTTTTCTGTTTGTAGAACAAGGCGCGGTTGGGCAGGTGTAGAGAAAGAGGTAAAAATGCTAACCTGTTTTCTTCAGGCTTTGGGATCGTTTCCCCCATGGTTGAGTTGGTTTGGAATCTTGGGTCTCTGCCTTGAAGATTCTACCTGTCAATTTCAGACAATTATTTGCTATAAGTGGAGTGTGGCCCCCAACTCCCCGTCAGTGAAAATGGGACCTTAATGGCGTGAGCATTCAAAGAATGAGCAGCGGGTTTCCTTCTGACATCCATATGCAGCTGTTTTCCAATTCCCTGGCAGCCCTCAGCCTTTGTCCAGCAGGTTGTGTCCAAAGGCTTTTCTCACAAGGAAAGGGGCCTCCCTCATCTCCCTGCAGATCTGGCCAGGCCCAGAGCCAGAGGTGGCATGAGCATTGGCTTAAGGCTTTCGGTCTTTGCTCCTTATTCCTGATTGGCTTTCCACCAATCTTAAGAGAGGTAGACCCAGTGGAATTCTGTTGGGATACCAAAATGGTTGCAGGGTGGGAGGTGACACTTGGAGATTTCATGGTTGGTGACCCTATCCAGTGTCATCCAGAGAGATTTTAATTAAATCAGAGTAACTGCCTAATAGATGGAGCTGCTCGGGAGTAGAGACCACATCTTGTTTGTCTTTGAGTGCTTAGTGCCTAGCTCCGAGCTTTGGCACATAGTAGGTATTCAATAAAATTTTTTGTTGACTGAATGAATCTTTTTTTTAAAAGATTTTATTTATTTATTTGACAGCGAGAAACACAACTAGAGAGGGAACACAAGTGGGGAGTGAGAGACAGAGAAGCAGGCTTCCCACTGAGCAGGGAGCTCGATGCGGGGCTCAGTCCTGGAGCTCCCAGATCAACAACTGAGCCACCTAGGCGCCCCAGACTGAATGAATCTTGATTTTCTTTCTTTATCAGACAGTTGTCTGGCATGTGTTATGTCCAAGAATCATAGCCACAAACAAGATTTGAAAATGCTTCCGCCACATCATAATAGCTTGCATGGGTCATGTCCAACAAAAGGTTCTGAGGCCAAAGGGCAGAGGACAGAGGCCCGGGTTTGGCTCCACCATTGTCCAAGAGACCCTAGGGTCTCAGCCTCCCTGTGCCTCAGTATCCTCCAGTGAAACACAGACATTGTAATATCTTCTCCGCCTGCCTCACTGGATGATTATGAGAATTTGGCAAGAGAATGGTTATGAAAGTTCCCTGAAAATTTCAAAGACCATGCAAAGGAGATTGTTTTTATTATCATGTCTATTATTATAGATATTTGTACAGTTGTGTTGCTTGTAACTGTTTTTATTTCTTCAGTTTCCTTTCTACATGCTCCTGTTCAAAGATCAAAGTCAGGATTACCTCTACCCCAGATAAAGGGATACCCATTTTGGGAGTCCCTGTGAGGCCCCAAACCAGCTTGCTTGGAACTCAGTCGTCTGCTTGGAACTCAGCAAACATCCCCGCATCATAGGTGGGCAATGGCAAATGAAGTCACTAAAGACGAGTTGACATAGAATTGCCTCCTGATGCCATCCTTGTGCCCAGAGCCACAGAAAACAGAGGACTGTGCTCTTTTTTTTTTTTAAGATTTTATTTATTTATTTGACAGAGAGAGAGAGAGATCACAAGTAGGCAGAGAGGCAGGCAGAGAGAGAGGAGGAAGCAGGCCCCCTGCCGAGCAGAGAGCCCAGGCGGGCCTCGATCCCAGGACCCTGAGATCATGACCTGAGCCGAAGGCAGAAGCTTTAACCCACTGAGCCACCCAGGTGCCTGGACTGTGCTCTTTGACATTATCTCTAGCCCATCCACAGAGTCCTCATTCCCCATTCTGTCTAGAATAGGCCAGTGGGGAGGTGACTTGTGGAAAGCAGCCAGCCAGTGACCTACAGAGCCCAGGCTGGAACTTCCCAGGGAGGAACTTTCCCCTGCCTCTGGATGGAGGGATGGGCCCAAGTACATAGTGCTGTGCCTCCTCTTGTTTCCTGTTGCTGAGGCAACTGGGTGAAGCCCACGTGGTCTTGTTCCCTCTACCCACACCGGTCATCTCATCCAGAGAGCCACAGTCAGGCTGATTGATTTGGACAGAGCATGTGTTTTGGGGTGAGGAAACCCCCACAAAGAAACGCCTGAGCTGTGGGTGGCAGTTGATATTCTCTGAATACTCTTCCCAGGCAGATAAGATGTTGAAGCCAGGGAGTGGTGGGGGGTAGAGAGTGAGGAGTTGAAATGGCTAGAGTGTGCCAGTTGGCGGAATGTGACCAGGGTTAAAATTGTCCAAGGCCAGGGTTCTAGCTGCCTGTCCTTAGTTACAGAATGAGAGAGCAGGGAGCATGGCCACTAAACCTCACCTCTGAAATCTGTGCCTCTAGCTTTCCTGCTTTCCCTCCAAAGATCCCTTCTGAGCTTTTAGACATGGGTTTTCTTAAGGAGCAATGTGATACTGTGGGGATATGGGCAAGGCCATCTGAGAACCAGGCAGCTCTCAGCACAGAGCCCCAGAGCTGGGAGAGAGTCACAGGGGGGAGTGCAGGGAGGACCATCCCACAGATGTCCCCCAATCCTCCCTCCAACTTCAAGACTTAATTCAAGGATGACCTTCTCCAAAAGCCTCTTCACTGTCCTCCTCTCTATTCTCCCATATTTTCATCCACACCTCCCTGTGCACTCAGCACCTGTTGGCCACATACTCACCCTTTGAATGACTTCTATTGCATGCATACTAATATATGCTCATTGGAGAAAAAATCAGAAATGCAGATAACCAGAAAGAAGAAAATAAAAACCACTCTTAAACCTTCCACCTGGAGATAATCACCACTGATGTTTGGGGTATCAGCACTATTCAAGCTCATGTCTTTTTTTCTGCCTACATTCAGCTTGTCGAAAGCCAAGTCCACACTTTGCCCCCTCTCTGTATGCTCACCACTGCCATAGTGTTTCCCATTCAACACTGGGTGAATAAACAAATGGAGGAATGGACAGAAGGACAGAGAAAACGTTCTCCTACCCAAAAGTTGGCTCAACAGAGGAACTATAAAGGGAAGTGAAGGAGGTCACATGCAGCCCCCCTCTGCTCCCCGCCACTCCCATCAGACCAGAATCAGTGCCAGGAAGGAAGTGACTGGTGCACAGAGAATGGGCCAGACCCGCACAATGATCATTAGTGGAAAGACAGAGATCCCTGCCGTGTGACTTGGAAATGTTGGCCATAGCTTAAGAGAAAAGAGGATTCATGGAAATAGCCAAGTCAAGGTCGCCACATGTGTGCAGTATTTTAGGCTCAGCAAGCAATCTGGCAAATTCAAAGCCTCTCGTAAGTGACTTCCAAGAAATCTGCTTTTAGCCGCACCACTGACATGGGAACACATCCCTATGACTAGCCCCTCACTGGGCTGAAGATTATCATTGATTTATCTGGAGCAGAGGCAGCAGGATTCCACATCACCTCTTGGAAGGCAGCAGGGGCAAAAGCAGAGAATTAAATCTTTATTATTAATTCCAATACCACAACACCCCATGGGTCCTGCAGCAAATCACAGGCTCTCTTAACAAGAGTTTCTCTGTGTTTAAGTGGAGCTGATTTTTTTTTTAATAGAACATGTCCTCATTCTTAACTATAAAGACAACCTCAAAATATTCATTAATCATGCACAAGTCCAGAACATGCTAAGTGCTGCAGGAGACACAAAATAAGTAGAACAATCCCTGTGTTTCATTAATTCAAGCATCAAACGTTGATTGGGGCCCTTTGATGTCTCAAAGCTGAGCACAGCGCTGGGGTTCATAGCACATCGTGGTCATTATCCTGCTTTAAAAGTGAAGAGATGAGCCTCAGGAGGTTCTGAGACTTCCCCAAGTTGCTCACAGCCACAGGGTCTGTAAGAGACCTGGGACTAGAATAAAGGGAAGGAATCTGACAGTTATTATTTTTATCATTTAAGTACCATTAAGGAGCCTTAGAAATGTTAAACCAACATTTGTTTGAGCCTGCCTCTTGCTAACCCAGAACAAGCTAGAGTTCATGTCAGGGGAGTAGGAGAGAGGTTTGGGCTCATTTCTTCCCCTACCAGTGAGCCTCTGGGGGAGTGCTGGTATGTGTAAAACCAAGGGTCATCTGGTCCTTGCTCAGTACTTATTCTCAGTGGTCCGTTGATGCCCGCCTTCCACACAGTGTCCAGAGATGTGGGGGTGATTCTAGGCCCATGATCGAGATGAGCAGGAGGAAAGGAAGTTTTGGTCCCCAGCAGTGTTTTGCTTCTCACCTCAGTGTTTTTTCCCTCAACCCCAAAGCAGTACTTGGGTGCTAAGAAAAAGGAGCCTGAACTCGGGATACTACGGACGAGGGTTCAAACCCCAGCACAACATCTTACATGCTGTGTGAGCTTGGGCAAGCCTCTTTGAGGCTTCATTTTCTCCCCACAAAGTGGAGGCAATACCTCCCATGCAGAGAGGTTCCACTGGGTACCGGAAGTCCAATGTTGCTCAATCAATAGTCATCATTTACTATTGTCCAAACTAAATTCCACCCAAAAGGCAGAGTCGTGATTTTTTCTAAAACCATGAACTAACAAGTGTTTATTAAAGACCTATTTTAAGCAGGAAGATGGAGAGAAACCCTGCCCACCTGCTTCAGGAATGAGGGGCCTAGGCAGGGAGTAAATAAAACACATGGCAATGAGCTACTTGCGACAGCTCAAGCATCCAAGATACCGGAAGTGAGAAATACAACTCTCCAGGGGAGGTTTGCAGCTTTGGAGGTAATGGCTGTGCACGTGGGCAGATGAAGGCCCCTAGGAGACCCCTAGTTGAGAACCCCTCACCAAGACCACATCACAAGTCCTCAGAGGCTTTGTTTCCACGCCCTGGTCCTTTCCCCAGATTTTGCTTTTTTGCTTGTTGCAGGTACTTTCCTTCCTGAGAGCCTCAAGGATCCCCAGTGCCCTCCGGTTATCTGTGGCAGGCCTGGCTGCCTCCTCACCAGGCTCTGACCTCACCTCGGCGTCAGTCTTATCAGGTGTGGAAAGAATTGTCTCCCTGTTCGGGGAGCTCTGAGCCCAGGATTCTCCGCACATCCAGGGAAGAGGAGGGCCAGGCACCTTGGAGACTGAATCAGGCGGTCACCTGCCCTATCGGGAGCAGCCGCGGAGGTCTGTGAGCACGGCCATGGGGCCCAGACTCTGGCAGGAGAGGGAAGGTTTATGTAAGTGTTGACAAGGAACAGAGCCGATGCTGAACTCTGCCAGAGAGAAGGGTGGAGGGTGACGGAGAATGACAACAGTTCAGGTCCTCACGGGGACACCGGCAAAGGGCAGCAGGTCACCTTGGGGATCCAGTCTCCTCCAGAATACGCTTCTTCCCAGGGAGCAGGGAGAAGAAGCCAGCCTTGGCGTGGCGAAAAGGGAAGCGGGGGAGACCGCCCGGCACCAGGGAGTGGGCATGGGCCCTTTGCTCCCCAGCACTCAGGCACTGTACCAGTTGCTCACTGCCAACTCCTATTCCATAATCACCAAGAACACTTCGTGGGGACTGCAGCTGCGCTGAGGCTCGTGAGCTTGAGTACTCCTTCGAGTTAATGACCTGGGGGTGAAGTGGGAGTAGGGTATTTAATTAGAATTCATTACACACAGGCTCCTTTATCCCGCTGCTCCAGCCGCCTGGTTGTTTGCACGGAGACTCTTGCCTTTATTGCACTTGTTAGTGTCTGTCAGTAATTGATAACTTATCTGAACTGCCCAAAGAATCATGGTTATGTCCTTCCCAGAAGCTCCGCACATCAGGGTTTGCCAATTCTAGGGCTGGGAAGGGAGGCGGGAGTCAGGGAACCCCTCACCACTGGAGCACCAGCCCTCACGGGCCTCAGCCTGGAGTGGGAGAGGACGGGGTGAGCCAGAACTGACAGCTTTGTCCTTGTCAGCAAAAAAGACAAATAGGGACGTGGAAATATACAGCTGGACAACTGCACCCCAGAGAAAAGGGGAGTCCGAGGAGCAGAAAGCGTTTCCTCCCCCACAGGTTCTCTTCTGCGTGCTGCCCTGCGGCGCTCACACCGTGCCAGGCACGGCCAGGAATTCATGCTGCAGAAATGCTCACGTGTGTTGCCAGTGTTGTTGCAGATCGCAGAAGTCTAGAAACAATCTAAATGCTATCAATAAAGGCCTGATTAAATAATTTATGGCCTGCCCATAGGATGGCACGGTATAAAAAAAGGTCCTTGTGCACTGGGAGGGAACGATCTCTAAAATATATTGTTATGTCAAGCAAATACAACTAAGTTAAGAACTGCATATTACCATTTGTTGAAAAGAGAGAGGAAGTGGGGGAAGGAGGAGAATATACAGAGACTGTCTTTGGAAAGATTCACAAGCTCGTAATATTGTATTCCCCTGGGAAGCAGTGTCCCTAGGTGGGGTGGGAGCTGGGAAGGTGTCAGCTGACCTGTGCTGTGTAGCATCCCAGCCCAAACTTAGTAGCTGAAAATACCCATTTTATCCAGCTCACGTTTCTGCAGGCTGGCTGGGTTGGCTGGCCGCCTTCACATGGCAGTGTCAGAGCCCTCAAAAGAAAGAGAGCACACCCTGTGCACAAATACTTTTAAGCCTTTACTTGTGTGATGTTTGCTGGAGTCTCTTTGGCCAAAGCATTTCACACAACCAAGCCCAAGTTCAAGGAAGAGAAATAGACTCCAAGTCTTAAACTGTAATGGGCATTAGTTTTCATCTAATGGTGGGGCAGAGGTGAGGAGGGAGAGAGGGACTTTTCTCTTTTTGTCCTTTGTACTTTCCAAATTGGAGTCATGTCAGTATTACCTATTCAGAAGGAAATACAAGGGCGCCTGGGTGGCTCAGTCGGTTAAGTGTCTGTCTTTGGCTCAGGTCATGATCTCGGGGTTCTGGGATCGGGCCTGGCATCAGGTTTCCTGCTCAGCAGGGAATCCGCTTCTCCCTCTGCCTCTCACTCCTGGTAAATAAATAAATAAATAGATAGATAGATAATAGATAAATCACTCTTTCAAAAAATAAAGTTTCCTACAACAGAAATTTGAAAAAATAAAGGCAATACCAAAATCTCAAACTCTCTGAGGCTTACCGACAGGGCAGGGCCATTGCCTGCATCGTCCCCTTGTGCTCTCCCAGCAGCCCTGGGAGTGGGCACCATCTGGGCCCTGACGGCAGCCTGCTTGAGGTTCCTGCTACCCGACGGTCAGCAGCACACATGCTGGGCCTTGAGGCATCGCCGGAGAGCGAGGAAGAAAGGAAGCTTTGGGAGTTGCCTCGCAGTGTGGGCAGGCCTAGCCGCTGAAGACTCCAAGGGCGGCGTGCTATGGGTGAGGGCAGGGGAAGTGCAAGATACTTGACTGTGTCAAAGCACATAGAGAGCATCCGTCTGAGGGCGGGGGATGAGAAGGAAGGCTCTCCACAGATGCCAGAGGAAAGTTATAGAGCGTACGGGTACATCTGAGGGAAAACAACTCAGTGAGGAAGAGAGAGTTTCTTGCCTCGTCTTTGGTGCAAGATAGCCACTTGTGTGCACAGGCTGTGGGCCAGGTGTGCCCTCTGAGGCCATGCTCACTCCCTTCGTGTGTGCCGTAGTGCTGTTGTGTCTATGTCTGGCTCGATCTTTTTGTTGAAGTATAATGTCCACACTGGTAAACATCACAGGTACACAACTGGTGAATGTTTTTAAAAAGGGGGAAATACCTATTTGTATTGCCAGCCTGCAGATCAAGAAACAGACCTCTGTAAGCGTGATAGTATGTTCAAAGAAGAAGAAAGAGGATGAGGAGGAAGACAAGGACGAGGAGGAGAAAGGGAGCCGGAGGGGGAAGGCAAGGGGGAAGAGGAGAAGGAGAAGAAGAAGAAGAGGAAGAGGAAGAAGAGGAAGACAAAAAGAAGGATGAGGAAGAGGAAGAAGAAAAGAAGGAGGAAGAGGACCAAGAGGAGAAGGGAAAGCGAGGGGGAGGGGAGAAGGGGGAGGAGATGAAGAAGGAGAAAAGAAGATGAAGAAGCGGGGCACCTCCGTGGCTCAGTTGGTTTAAAGGTCGACTCTTGATATTGGCTCAGCTCATGATCTTGGGGTGGTGGGATCAAGCCCCACATCACATTCTCTCTCTCCCTTTTTCTCTGCCCCTCCCTGTTTATCTCTCCCTCCCCTCCCCCTTTAAAGGAGGTAAATAAATCTATTTATTTATTTATTTATTTATTTATTTATTTATATTTCAGAATTTATATTTTATTCTTTTAAATCTTTCAAAATAAATTTAAAAAGAAGCACTGTTTTCTAGGAATATATTCTTAAACATTTACAGAGGAAATGATGTTTTGGGCTTGCTTCAAAATCATCTCAAGTTGGGGTACCTGGGTGGCTCAGTTGTTAAGCGTCTGCCTTCAGCTCAGGTCATGATTCCGGAGTCCTGGGATCGAGCCCCGCATCAGGCTCCCTGCTCAGCGGGAAGCCTGTTTCTCCCTCTCTCACTCCCGCTGCTTGTGTTCCCTCTCCAGCTGTGTTTCTCTCTGTCAAATAAAAATAAATCATCTGGAGTTAAGGAAAGTTATAGATTAAACGAGGTTGGTTGTGAATAATTATTGAAGCTGAATGATGATTACATAAGGGTTCTTTGGGTTCTCTCTCCATATTTAAATTTTCATGATAAAAATTTTTAGAACAATCAATAGGGAGCACCGGCTTCACCTCAATGCAGTGACTCTGAGACATGATGTAAAAGCTGAGCAGTATGGTGAAAAATGTCTCTTTGGTATATTACTTGGTAATGAAGAATCTCAAGAGTCTAAGGGACAAAATACATAAATAATTAACTTTTTTCAAAAATTTAAATATTTTCACGTGCCTATCTCCTATGTAATGGAAAGCTCCCTACAGGTGCTGGTTATTATTCCTATCTGTATCCTGAACCCTTAGCATGGTCTCCTGCACACATGGTAGGTGCTCATAAATGTTTGTTGAGTGAATGAATGCTTGAAGGTGCTATCCTATCCTACCCAAGACCTAACAGACCAAGATAGCACAGGGGCCTCAAATTGCTTCTTAACTTGAATGGAAATCGTTACTACCAAGTTCTTCTTTTTTCTTTTTTCTTTAAAGATTTTATTTATTTGACAGAGAGAAACACAGCGAGAGGGAACACAAGCAGAGGGAGTGAGAGAGGGAGAAGCAGGCTTCCCGCTGAGCAGGGAGCCCAATGTGGGACTCGATCCCAGGTCTCCGGGATCATGACCTGAGCCAAAGGCAGTCGCTTAACCAACTGAGCCACCCAGGCACTCCTTCTTTTTTCTTTTGTAGCTGTTTCCAAACAATAAATTGTTCAAATCCTGAAATATCATAATTGAGAGGGACTAGGAGATCCCTTTGTACAAAATTCTCGTGTTATCGATGAAGGCACTGAGGTCCCGAGATGTGACTTTTCTTAGGTCACACAACTTACCAGTAGGGGACAGAGACTAAGCTGGAACTCGGGCTCGTGGAGCCCAATCTGGCCTCTTTTTGTTATAGCACCCAGCTTCATAGCTGAGAATTTGACTCATATGGGCAATCCTATCTTCCTAGATAGAGAAAGAGAACTTCAAAGAAGCGGAATAAAATTATCCCCTGGTCTTGGGTCATTTTGACTCCATAGTTCTCTCTCAAGAGCAGTGTTTCCCACACTGGGTTATGTCCCTTACTTCAAGAACCTTAAAATTCAAAAATCTTTATTTTTAAAACAAACAGAGGGGTGATTATTCTCATTAGAAAGGGCTTTGGTGCATTTTTTTTAAAAATGAACTCTCTCTAGTGTCTTTGAAATATGAGTCAGGTTTTAACAATTCCATCTGCATCCAGCTTGTTAGGAACAAAGTGACTGAATAAAATCAGCACGGTCCAAGCCATGGCCCCATGGTCCTGTCATGTCAAGTGTCACAAGGGTGCTTTCAACATTCCCAAGCCAAAAAACAAACAAATCACTCAAACATAACACACCAGGAGTGGAAATAGATGAAGAAAAGAAAAGGCAAGAAATTAAAACATTTTGTAATATTATGTCTTTTTAAAAACATGTTGATTTTTTTAAAAAGTTTTTTTAAATTAAAACCTTAGCCTAACTGGACCGCATGGTTTACTTTTGTTGGCACGCAAAGCAGTCTAACTCTAGTGGTCTTTTGTGCCATTCGTGTTCTGGGCTTTTCCAAGCAAAGTATTTCTGCAGCTTTGTCCAGTGCTTCTTTCAAGAATCTTGTGACACTTCCAACCCCCTACCTAACAGGGGTGGCTGGATTTCTTTGCCGTTAAGAGGATTACTGAGCCATTCCCCTTTATATAACCCAAAGACTCCAGGAATAACAGGAAAGAGCAAACAAGAGATGTCAAGGAGAGAGGTTACAAGCAGGGCTGCACTTCGGGGGGGAAGCTCTTTAAGCAAGGAGAGGTCAAAGAATGTGCCTCACGGACTGATGCTGATAAAGCTGGGGCTCGGGAAGCAAATTACTGGGCGCCATTTTCATAGGCGAGCAGAGGAATTAGCTTACATCCATCCATCAAGGGTTAAGCTTTAAGCCCAGAACTTTGGGTGAGTCAGGGCCAGAACACGGTGAAGAAAGGAGACACCTTATCTCTAATCAGCCCTGCCTCAAAATAGCTCTCTTTTCCCTGAGGCGGAGACTCCTCATCCTCTCCCTGCACAGCAGAGTACAGCCTGGCACAGCCTGGCACAGCGGCATGGAGGTGCCTGAGCCCCACGTAGTCAGAGTCAGTGAATATGCTTCCTTCGGCTCTCACACAGCGAGATCTCTCTAGTCCATGCATAATTTAGCAACCCTCAAGATGGCTCGCATAAGAATCAGGATGTTCCCGTCCAAAAGGACCTGACGGTTTACTTAGATCAGCCTGTCATTTTAAAGATGGATAAACTGAGACCCAGGGAGATGAGATAATTTGCGCAAGGACACACAGGGAGTCTGTGGCTGTGCGGTGGGCTAAAACTCTGGCTAGAGGAGACATTCTCTTCCTCTTGACAGTGCCGCAGTACTCATCTGAAAAATGAATGAAATGCTCACGCCCCTGGTCAGTTTTCCTTCCGTTGTTAAGGAAATCATTTCCAATGCTCCAAGAGTTTGCGAATCAACACTTTCACAGGCAGCTCTTGTTAAACCCTTTCATTATGAGTCTCTCCAACTTCCTCTTCCATCTTCATAATCCAGACAGCTTTACTTTTGAGGTTCAATATATGGGCTGCCACTGTTGTTTTTTTTTCCAGCTGCTGGAAGAGAATGTTACAAATGGGTAATTGAAGTACTGGGAAAGTAGCTTAGAATGGGGTCAGACAAAAATGCCCGCCAGTCTCATCAGCTGCTCACCCATGCCAAGGGTTATGACTCCCAGCGAGGACTTGCCCTCCCAGTGGCCATCTGTGAGATGGCATAGCTCAAACATTCCTGCTGCCACACTTCCTACGCGGCTATTTGCAGACTGTGTCCCCTTTGTGCATCCACTACACAGTATGGGCTCTGTCGCAAGCTGTGTGAGGCACACAAGGTCTAAAGAGGACAGGGGGCAACCTGGGGCTTGCAAAGTCTGCAGAAAACCAGGCAAAGTAATGGAGGTGAAGAACATAGACAAAAGGCTGGAATGTGCTATTAAGAAAACGTCTAGTTCCATCAACTTGAAACAGTTATGTTTCAGGTTATTGGCATCCACGACTTGTGCAAAAGAGACTGAAGAGAAATAAAGAGCTAAGAGACAGAAATTTAATTTCAACTCCCTCTCATTTCTCCATGACTGTCATCTCTTAACTGTTCCCATTTATTTCTTATATGAGTCACTTGGGCTGGACTTACCACAGTCTTAGGTGGGAACTGGTCCTTAGCTGTTCCTCATATGTGGAATTTTTCTCTTCTAGCTAGACTTCATGCTGCCCTCCAGAAAGCCAAGAGTTTTGTAATTCCCACAGGCCTCCTATCATAGAGCACACAGCAAGTGTTTAATAAATATTTAATAAGTATATCCTACTGGGTCAGCGCCACAATTCTCAGTTTGTGCTAAAGGCAGATCATGCCTTGATGACCCTCATTTTACTCATGAGAAGGCAAAGGGCAAAGAAAAATGATCATGTAAGGTTTACACAAAGTGAATGACAGAACCAGGCCTCAATCTTAGGTCTTTTGAAACTAAATTCAGCTGTGTTTATCTATCTATCATAAAAAAATTTGATAGGAAATGTTAAAGACCTTCAGGCTAAAGTCAGTGAAAGATGAAATAGTATGAACTCATTGCTTGAGGGGTCTTATAATATTCATGTCATTTTTTTAGAAGGACATTTTAACTGATATACCCTCAGCTTAAAACACGAGTTAGACATTCTCATACATTTAGGTAATTATAAAAATATGAATGCTTTTCCAGCAGTTCAATTATAATCAATTGTTTAATCTGAATAGAAACAGAATCCTTTTTAGCTGAAGAACTAAAAGTAGAATGTAAATTAATACCTAGTAAATGAGATATCTCTCTCTATGAGGTAAGACCTTGTTCTAATATCAACTCAACATGGAGTTCAGAAGTCTTAGTAACATGTGTATTGATGTTCAAAGATCATCCCGTCAAAGGAACACCATTCAAGCATTTGTTAAGTGCCTTACTGGGTGCATAGTTCGGTTCTAACTGGCCTTGTAGTTTTGCCATTAACTAGCTATGGGATCTTAGGCATATGCTAAAGGACATTGTTGAACATCAGTCCTGTGCCAGGAGCCTTGAAATACATGTTACACATGTCATTTCATGTGGTCCTCATGCAATCTTATGATTTACGAATAAGGACTCTGAGGAGGAGAGAGATCATTCATCTATTCAAATCACACAGCTAATAAATGGCAAAGCTGGGATTTGACCCAGATGTTAGCGACTCTAAAGCCCATTCCTTTCCTGCTCTACCCGAGCCTCTCTATCCTAGGTTATATTAATATTACCCAAGGAGTTTTTATATAATACCAATGCCTGGATCCCACCTCTGACCAGTGAAATCAGAATAGCTGGGAGTAGAACTTGGAGTTTTAAAAACCTCCCTATATGATTTTAACATGAAAACAGGGTTCAGAACCACTATACTAGCTGTGCGGTGAGTCAGTTTCTTCAAGTGTAAAATGAGGAGTGTAGACAGACATCTCTAAGATACTTTCTACTGCTGTAGCCACCAGAACTGTGATGACAATGGTACGGGGACAGCTGCTGCTTCAGAAGCCCCAGTTTGTACTTGGAGTAAGCAGTTACAATCCACATGGCAGATACTCCCTCAACTTTCTACTTAAGTGCAGGCTGTGAGTGAAGCTAAACACCCAGGGATAAGACTCTCCAAAGCATACAATTATTTTATATACTTATGAACAAGGCCTTAAGGTTAAGAAAGATTCCACATGCCATCCTTTTCTCTTTCTTCTTTTCAAGTATCAGTCATAGTTATTTGGTAAAATTTCTATTGCTCCAAAATATTGTAGTGCTACCTCTCTATTCCATCACATCAAAGTCTTTTGAAAATGTTCATAGCATTTAACCCCATTCGTCTTCTAGAAATCTAAGGAGATAAATAAAAAGCAAAAAACAAAAACAAACAAAAAAAAACAAAACAACTTTATGAAGAAAGATATTCATTGCAGTATTGTTTGTTATAGCGGAAGACTGGAAACTGCTCACGTATCTAACAATAGGGAAATGATTTTGTAAATGATAATATAGCCTACTAAGTGGAGAAATGGCCATTATGAATATTTACATACAGACTTTTAAGAGATGTGGGCAAATATTAACATGTTATAATACTGAATAAAAAATGTAGGGTACAAAATTACATAATCTATTAGTAAAATTGCATAGTGTGATGACACTGTGCACTTGCTTTTCTACATTGAAAAGAGAAGAAAAGTACTATCATGCAAAGGTTAAAATACCTGAAATTTCACCATTAACTCAATTCTAAATGTTTGAAGAATAGAACAGAAAAGTGATTCTGAAGCAGGCCCTGTCCAGAAAGTTTTCATATACGGCCAGAGGAGAAACACGAAACCACAGGTCACGTGATTCCTTAAGGCATGGAAACAAAGGTAAATTTACAGAGTCAGTATAAGGGAAAAGAAGCTGAGAAAACCCAAAGGCCAAAATCAACTCTCCTTTAATCTAGAAAGGCATCAAGAAGGAAATGCGATTCATGAGGGTTAAGTTAGTGAGTTAAAGGTGGTGATTTTCCAAACATCTTCACAGTCTGCGGTTCGCAGGACCCTCCCACGCGTGGCCCCCGGCAGGTGCTCTGCGCCGTTACCCCCACCGCGGGAAGCGGGAAATGAGCCTCAGGCGGGAGGCGCCAGCTGCGCGCTCTAATGGCCCCGGCAGTCTTCTGCTGCTGTCGGATCTAGGCCACGGACAGGAGGGCGGGAGACCCACGGTCCCAGCAGCTCTGGACTAGGCCCTGGGGCGCCGGCTGGGGCTCGGTGCATTGGGGTCACCAGACTGGCAGGCTCAAGGTAGGGACTTGTGCACTTCTGGGAAGCAGCGACCGGGTGCTTGGGCGGCTTGGCAGCCTGAGGCTGCAGCCGTGCACCGGGGCCGCTTGTGGTTGCTGTGTCTCTCCGCGAAGCCAGTGCACAGCTCCGGCGGGGGGGTGGGGGGGAGACGCGGCTCTGGGTCCCCCCGCGGGGCTCTTGGGCCCTGCAGACTTGCCTTTGGCATTGGACTGGGCGGTTGAGCTTTCCGGCCCGCAGGCGCCCTGGGCCCCTGTGACTGCTCCCGTGCTTCGGTGTTCGGTTTGCCCTGTCTTAGAAAATTGAACTTTGTACTTTTGCAAACAGCCAGTGTGTTTGCGCAGCACCCAGAGCAGCTTTCAGAGGATTGCAGGTGGCAGGCTGCAGGCTTGTGGCCGCCGGGAAAGGCCTCACGTGCCAAATGGAAGGTGACCCAGGAGGCACCTCCTGGGGATGCTGGCCACTTGGGCCGAACCCTTGGGCCCTGCTCTCAACTCTGAAGGTTCGTTAAGTTTCCTCAGGCCAAGTTTCATAATGAAGGGTGTCCTGGGCAACAATTCAGTGACTAGTAAAATTTGACCATCCCAGAGCTCTCTTTATTCTTAAGAAGCTAGTATATTCTGGGTATTATATAAGACTGATGAATCACTGACCTCTACCTGTGAAACTAATAATACATTATATGTTAAGTAATTGAATTTAAATTTTAACTTTCTTTTTTTAAAAAAGAAGTTAATGTGTTTAATAATGATGATGATAAATTTAGGAAGACTATGGTAATTCTTTTGTTTTTAGGTCTGTCTCACCCAGACTCTTTTAAATTCAAAACATGTCCCCTTTTTGCTATTGTTAACTCCAAAAATGAAAGCAAGCCATTTCAGCTTTTGTTTGAAATACACCTTTGTCCATAACTGAGGTTTTCTTTTTCTGAATTTGAAAATCTGTTTGGAATTTGCACAAACTCCTTTCACCTTTTGTCCAAATAGAAGCACGAAATTGTACTTCTCTTTTCCTTCCACAGAGACTGCATTTCATGTGTCTAACGTACACATCAGATTGCTCAGGAGCTTTAAATGGTGCTCTCAAATGATTTTTATGTTTGCACTTAAAAAGGGGTTAAAGGAACCCCTGGGTAGCTAAGTTTAAGTGTTGGACTGTTGGTCTCAGCTCACTTCTCCATCTCAGGGTCGTGAGTCCAAGCCCCATGTTGGGCGTGTAGCCTACTTAAAAAAATAAATGAGTAAGACGGGGTTAGATGTTGCCCAGTCAGAAATGGTAATATGTAAGATCATTTGCTATTTTCTAAACGTTTCCTTCTCTGGAATTACAAGATTCTCTTCCTGATTAGATCACTCTGGTGCTCAATAGAGATGCTTTCTCGGATAATTTAACATCCCCTAAACTTTTATCTAGCGTCATTTTTAAGAAATGTTTGGGTGAAGAACAACTTTAAAATCTCTGTAAAATTGCCCCAGACGTTTTGTTGCCTAATGTAAGAAACCCTTACCACTGATTTTCACTTGGACTTTAGTACTAGGATAAAGCTGGGCTCTGCTTCTTTTATCAATTAATGAAAGCCACGGAATGCCTTTTTGTACAGTACTTTTTGCTTTCACGACCAGGAGTCTCAGAGCTTCTGAGCTTTCCCGCTCAGTTTCAAGACTCTCTCCTAGCACAGGCTTTCTGGATCAGTTCCCATTCTGTATCCCCCCTTTTCCCCAACCACCTCCAGATTTTTCTTTCTCTGATTGATTTATCCCATCTTTGAGGCACCTATATCTTTAATTATTCCCCTTAAAACTTCTCAAAAGTGAGAGGCTGTAAAAATTATTTTGGATTGCCTCAAAATATTCTTGCCATCTGACTTAAAAGACATAGGCAATCATTTTTAGCATCCGTTTGGGTGACATTCACTTGCAAGACTCCCAAAGGCCCACCCAGAATTGTGTGCTATCCTAGTGAGCCAGGCTCTGCTTCCACCCTCCCCTCCAGAAGGCCTATCTAAGTTGAAAGTGTTACTGTTTGAATGAGTCACAAGCTTCATTACTTTCTTGATTAGTAACAACTGACTGGACCACACCTTGCAGCTGTGGGTGCCCCACCCAAGCACCCGGACCCTAGGCGTGGCACGGCTGCTCGGGGATCTTCTGGGACGCCACGGGCTTGTAAATCTTTTCTTACCTCCTCTCAACTAGTAGCACAGATTTCTTCCATTTCAAGTGTCATGAGTGTGCAACTCATTGTTCAACGAAGCCTAACGTCTGTGCTTCCTTCCACCCAACAGGAAAACTTCTCATTTCCCCCCAAATTTATTTGTTCAGTCAGTTGTGAGGAAGGTTGTATTTGCAAAGTCACTCAAGGAGCAACTGGGAAAAAACTCTTTTGGTTTCTTAGGTGCCGAGTGCTGTACTGAGGACTTGGCAAATATTTTTTTTAGCTTTTCCAGTAGGCCTATGCAGTAGGCCTTTGTACATTTATACCCATCATACCCATCTTCCAGATGAGAAAACAGGCTTAGAGGGGCTAAAGGACTTGCTCAAATTATATCACAATTAAGTGGTAAAGCCTAAACAGGATTCAAACCCAGTTTGGTAAATGATGGGGTTTATTCCATTTTCACTATAAATACCAAGAGCAGAGATTTCAATGCAGTCCTATGGACTGAGCACACAGGGCTCTGTGGTGCAGGCCTCATGCAGGGACTCTGAGACCAAGATACCTGGGTTCAAATCCCAGCCCTGTCACTAGGCATGTGACCTCAGACAAATTACTTAACCTCAGTGGGCTCCTGTCTCATCCATCTATCAAATGAGGGTAGTTGCTGTGAGGAGTAATTGAATCCTGGCACAGTATCAGCATAAAACAAGTGTTAACAGCCATTCTCCAGTTATTCCTCAGTTTTATTTTATTGCAGGATGGGAAATGCTGCTTTCTTTTCCAAATGGTAGTGTTTTTATGTCAGCCTCTCAGAAATAATTCCCTTAGAGTGGTAGATCTGATGGCAGGTCATCTTTGGAAACACCCAGGGAGTTTTAAAAAATACTGATGCTTGTGCCCCAGCCCCTAGAGATTCTGATTCACTTGGTCTGGAGAGTAGCCTAGATGTGGGGGCAAAGGGAAATCTTAGAGGTTCTCGAAGTGTGGTCCCTGGACCGACAGCTTCAGATAACCTCAGAGCTTGCTCGTTGGAAACAGATTCCCAGACTCTACCCTGGAGCTACTGAGTCAGATACCTGCTGAGTAGAGCTCACCAAAACAATCTCTCTGGGTGATCTGATGTCCATGAAAGTCTTAGAACCATTGCTCTAAGGGAACGAGTGCTCTGAGGGACTCTTTTATCCTAAATACAAGGTCCAAAGACCGAGGCTGACCTAGAGGTCTTACTTTCTTTGTTTACACTGAGCCGTGAGCCACTACTGTTGTTGTCTCCCCACAGCTATAATGTCCTGTGGGTCTACCAGCCCATCCTCTCCCAGCCACAAAGAAAGGGAGGTCTTCATCAGAAGTCCCTTTATTAAATGTTGGAGGACATCAAGCTATGGCAACCCAATCTGTATATTTCATGGTATAGCTCATGAAACTGTAAACCAAAAATAATTGAATTCCTCTGAACCCGTATTACCCATAGTCTATTGGCAACTGACCCACCTTCATCTCTTCACTCAGAGTAGCCCAACCCCAGGTCAGGCAGTAATACCCCCTCTCCTCTCCTGGGGACTGCGGGATGGCCATGGTCATCATTTGCCTCGGGTCCTCTTCCTTCTCTCTGCGTCCAGCATCCTGCTGCCTGGCCCATGATTGCGGCAGGTTTTCCCCTGTGTCAGTATACTTCAGGAGTTTTTAGTTGGATCCTGCAGGCCAGATAGCCACTTGTCCCCTCTAAGGAATGTGTACAACATCTGTCAGGATGCTGTGACACTCTCAGAGCAGTGGGTGTCGCTTCCCACTTTTTCTGTAGAGAGCAACTCCCCAAAGTGTTCAAACTCTCCTTTACCTGTGTCTTGTTCCTACACCTTCCGCCATCACCGTCTCTTATGAAGATAAGACATGTTTTTGTTGTACATTTGCCTTCATTGCTTCTCCAAGTTCTGTGGAACTTGTGATTAGAAGATATTTCTCTGATGTCATACGATTGATCTTTCATCATCTGATTAAAGAGAAAGGCCGTTGCATTCGTTTGTGTGTTTTGGTGTTGTGACTTCTCATGGAGAAGAGTAGTCGTGTTTTCCCCAAGCCTTCATGTAACCACCAGCTGAGAAACTTAAAGTAAAACTTTATAACCTTTAAAAAGTTATTTCCTTCTAGATAACTTTGCCTCAGCATTAAGCGGTGAGCCAACATCAAAGTGGTTAAAGCAAAGGGCAGAAGAACAGCAGCAGAGAGCAACACAGAGAAGAGGGCAAAAGGGAGACACTGTGAGTGAGTTAGCAGGGGGGAAGAGGGAGGGAGGCAGAGGGATAGATGGACCCAGGGGGTTTGAAATCTAGGGTGAGGAGAAGCTACTATGGGCAGGTATCAAACTCAGCCTTGGCAATCAAAGTAGAAAGGGGAGTAAGACAGATCCCATTGCTCTGTAGGTTGGGAGGGGGGGCTGTTGTGTGACTGTAGAATTTCGCTCATCCCTCAAAGCTCAAAATAGGAGTATTATGTGGCCCCTACATATTCCATGGAGGGGAGCTACACCCTCCACACAGAACTTGCTAAGCAGTGACCCATAAAACCCAGCCCGGTGACCCTGAGCCCATCCCCTATACAGGGGTGTGGAGAGAAGGGAAGGAAGTTGATGGGGAGGAGAGCAGAGGGACTTGTTTGAGGAGAGTCATCAGTATACTGAGAACATGAATCTCCATCGTGAGCCAAGTGCAGGGAGAGGCTTGGAGAGAACCACTGGGGGAAGGCAGGGTGTCTCCCAGGAGGAAAACTGACATCTTGCCTCCTGGCTGATCAAAGCAGAGCTGTGGGAACTGGTCCCACACCCTCACAGGACTGAGACAGAATGTGGGGAGAGGCTTCTTAGGAGGACTTGACTTTTGTCATCAGGAGTTTAGGGAAACAGACTGGAGCCTGGTTCTTGGGATGTCTGTAATGTAATCGGAAATGCTTGAACACAGGCAGGGTGATCCGTGGGTGTTTGCTCCCACAGGATGCATAGTTACCTTCTCTTTGAGCAATGCCAGGGGCTCTGCTAATCAGCATAAGGAACGCTTACAATGGGTTTTATTTTGCAAAATTAATATTATTCAAGTTGGTTGGATTAGCCAGATATTTAAGATTCTCCTCACACTTGCATGGACTGAACATAGGTCTGGGGAGCCTATAGCCTGTGCCCTTAGAGACACAAGAAGATTGATCTCTAATGTCCTGTAACTAACAATTGGTTTGAAGGAATCTGGTTGTCTGATGCTAACCCTAGAGTTTACTTGAATCTTGCGTCTATAATATCATGATGTTTATCTTTTGTGCAAAAACAAAGAGCTTTCATGATAAGCTAGTGACAAAATTGTGAAGGAATAATTAATCCTCACCTACCTCTACGTACTGATGGCTACTGTTAATTCCCACTGCCCAGCCGCCTAGGACAGTTCTTAAGACTGCAACTTAACCTGGAAAAATCTAAGCACTAGGCTCTGGCTGGAGCTGCCTGAGATAGGAGAGGGAGAAGGAATGGCTGCGTACGGACGGCATGTGCACAACCCCCTGCCCGCAGCCATGCAAAGCAAAGAGGTGCATTCACATTGGTCCGGTGGAGACTGTGGAAGGTGTCACCATGAAAGGGACCCCACCCCAGAAGATGGAGTGAGGAGCTCCTAAAAGAGTTGTGTTCTTTGCTGAGTGTGCTTTCGGTGGGGACTGAGGGAAGAGCTGTTCGGAGGTAGCCAGTGATTGGGATGTTCTGTCAGGGGACACGTCCAGAATGGTCCCTGAGGAATACCCACCACACTCCAATCCAGGAGAATCCTCCTGCCCCTTACCTTCCCATCGGGAAGGGGCTGGAGCTAGCAACGTGAGCATGGGTGGCAGAAGAATGGGAGAACCCAGTGGGAAACTAGTCAGGAAGCTAACCACCTTTCTCCCCAGCACAACCTCTGCACTTCAGACTCTTTCTCAGGCCCCAGCTGCGGCGGGAAAAAGCTGTATCTTAGTTCAGAGACTAAAGCTTGGATGTGAGACTAGCCTGGACTTTCCATACCTAAAAATGATTATTAATACCTGAAAGTGACCAGGAAAGCTTGAGGATGTGCCCAGGATTTCAGCCAGGAAAGTGAAAGAATGATTCAGTAATCCAACAGAGGGACCTGAAAGGGTGGCAATGAGAGAAATACTAAGTTGTTTATTTTTTATGTAGACTGAGTCCAACTTGATCAAGCGTCTACAGCTTTCATTACTGAACAAAAGGGACATGGTATTTTTACTGTGATTTTCCCAATGATTTATTTTTATATCTCACTAACTCGAAATCAAGGGGTGGCAAATTAGTTTTCTAGCCTATTCTTTAAAGCCACAAACTAAATAGCAGCAGGATGAAAGGTAGGGAGGTATGTATTAGTTCCTTATTGCTGCGGTAACACGTTACCGTAAACCTCGCCACTTAAAAATGACACGAATTTCTTCTCTTAGAGTTCTGAAGGTCAGAAATGGGTTTCACTGGACTAAAGTCAAGGTAGAGGCAGGCTGTATTCCTTCTGGATGCTCTAGGGAGGAATCTGTTCTCTTGTCTAGCTTCTAGAGGCTGCCTACACTCCTTGGATTGAAACCCCTGCCCTGTCTTCAAAACCAGCAGGAGAGGGAATTCCAATCTCTCTCAGAGGCTGCCTCTCCTGTCCCCCTCTTTCACTCATGGACCCTTGTGACAACATTGGACTCACCTAGATAATCCAGAATGATCTTTTTACCTCAAGATTGTTAATCACATCTGCATAGTCCTCTTTGCTATGTAAGCAACATATTCACAGGATCTGGGAATTAGTGGGTAGCCATCTTGGGGGTGGGGAGCATTATTCTGCTTGTGACAAGATAGGCCCCAGTATATCTCTGAGAGCCCTCTCACCCTTACCTACCAGTTAGCGTTAAGGTGGCCTTGAGGAAAGAGGCTCTAAGGCATCTTGAGGGAAAGTATATAATCTAAAAGAAAAAACAAATTAAAAAAAAAAAAGCAAGCATATAGTGTATTCATATCTCAGTTTCTTTATCTGTGAAATTATAGAAATGGGTATTCTCCTACATTGTCTTCTAAATCTAAACCCTCTGCTTTCCTCCCAGAGAAAGGACATGGGATGACACAGGTGGGAGGTTCAGGCTGACCAGCCTCTCCCAGCAGAGCAATTCATTGTCCTGTCCCTTTCTGCTGAGTCACCATAGAAGACCTTGAGCAGTGGTGCTGATCTCAGACAGGCTGCTGACTCAGAGCTGCTGGAGTGGCCCGGGGAAGCTCCGGGGGCATGAGTCACAGCCCTCCCATACTTCTCCTCTCACACAAACTTCTTCCTAGCTCCCTGGAGCCTCAGGCTCTTAGAGCAGCAGGCCCCAGAACACTGGAGATGGAAGGAACTCAGACACCATGTCACACATGTCCTTCCCACCAACCTTCCCTTGTCATGTGATCTTGAGCTGGTTTGTGTGGGTTTTTTCGGGGTTTTTGTTGTTGTTGTTTAAGATTTTATTTATTTATTTGACAGAGAGAAAGACAGCTAGAGAGGGAACACAAGCAGGGGGAGTGAGAGAGGGAGAAGTGGGCTTTCCGCCGAGCAGGGAGCCCAGCGCGGGGCTGGATCCTAGGGACTCTGGGATCATGACCTGAGCCGAAGGCAGACGCCTAAGGACTGAGCCACCCAGGCGCCCCTGAGTGGTTTGTGTGTTTTGTTTCTCCATCTGCTGTGATAAATTGCAGAGTTTTGGTGGCCTACTTTCCTCTCCAGTCTTGCCTCAAAGTTAAGGTTCACTTTGAGTGGCCAGCCCCATGAGTCTCAGAAAAACACCCAACTCCCCAGGACTCCTCTAGGTCCCCTTTACTTTCCACTTTCAAGATAGTGTCATCTACCAGCAAGAACTCCAGGCCATAAATCAGGAAAGAGGGGCTACTTCTTCTATTCCCTGAGTAGCTGTAGGGACTTCAGCAAATCACACCATCTTATTGGGCCACACTGGGATTTGACTCTTATTTCCTCCGGAGTCCCTTCCTATGACAAAAATATGAGGGGATCAAAGTAGCCATCCTAAAAGTCCTTTTCAGTTCTGAAAGTCAATTGTCCTCTCTCACAGAGTTCCTGAATATAGCGGCAGCAAGCCTTCTTTGGATAAGCCTTTGCCGGTGGCTTGCAACTGCCGTGTCGGCTACCTCCCACGAAAGTACTGAATACATAGTCTCATGAATGCCCAAGCACTCTGCTGAGGGCTTCTGTCCTTTCTTAAGCAGGTCTCCCTCTCCTCCCAACCTAGCCTGGACCGTGTCATCTCTACCCACCAGTCCCTGGGAGGTCAGGGGTTGGACTGTGGACACCAAGCAACTGAACTGTAACTCTCTGCCCAGGTGATAAGCCCGTCATTCCTCCTTTAGTTGGGCCTGTCTAACCTGACCAGTACTGACATCACTCTACAGGTAGGGAGAGATTCCTGCCTATTTGGTGACCCTGAGGACAGATGCCGCTCAGTGGATGGATGTCACCTCTGTCCTTGGAGCCCCTGGTGCCCCCCACCTCCCCAGTGCACATGTCCAAGGCCTCTGTATAATGCCATGTCCTCTTGCCTCAGCCCTGGCCACACTTCACCAGGGACTCCTTGTTTCCAGAACCTTCTTGGCCCCTTTGAACCACAGAGGTGCTCTCTGGAACTCAGCAAGCCACCCTAGGATGTTGCCTTTTGCCACATCCATTTCAGTTGGGTTCTCGTGTTTCCCTGAAAAAAAGTGAACCATCCTTTTCTGCTTGTCTAGCAAAGAAATCTACTTTTTATTTACCACTTGGGTTTAGGCACCGCCCTCACCTCAAAAGAAGGAAACTGAACACAAATTACCTCTGTTGTAAACTAGCTTCCCTTCAGTCCAGTCTCCAGCACAGAGGTGGCATTTGTGAGCGGGGCTCTCTTCTCCTGGGTGTGTGCTTGGCTGGGGAGGAGAGAGAAAGGCCTATTGTTCAGTGTAGCTGTGCTCTCCACCAGGACACACGCTGGGTGTTCCCCCTGGGAGGGGGAAAAGCAGCCTCCAAGATCCCATCAACTCCTGCCTCTGCTCTGCTTGCTTTTGTTTTGGGTCTTTCCTTCTCTGCTGTGTGCCTTTGCCAGGCACTGCCCGCCCCTATAGTGCTTATTTCTTCCTTCAGCCTTTGCACAGTGAATGCCTTTTATGTGCTTCTGATGTTGCTCACCCTTCAGAGAGCGGAATGAACGTCTCCCACCTACAAGGCCCGCTCCTGGCTGGCCATGGACAATGGCACGTTTGCCCCAGAGGGAGCCTGGGGGTAGGGCCTGGGTCCAGAATGTGGGGTCCCCTCTGCCTGGATTCAGGAGAGCTGTTGCTTCCCAGTGAGTTGGGGGTGGGGGTGGGGTGGCAGGGGAGGCTTTGGGGGGCTTGAGCCACCAACATGAAGTGTGCTTTGACCACCTAGTCCTACCCTTGTCTGCTCAGTAACCAGCCTGGCTTGAGGCTCTGGGAGAGAAGCATGCCAGGAAGAGCCAGAAAATTCTGGTTGGGCCCGCCTCTGCCACCCTGTGACCCAGCACCCCACTGTGGGCCTCCCAGGGTGAGCCTCCCTTCTCTGTCCCAAGTGGGGCAATAACTCCCGCCCCACCCTCCTGCTTCCTGGGGCTCATGTGAGGTGCTAACACAACACTCTCTGAGGAAACGCTGTGAGAAGCAAAAGCCCTCTGTGAGTCAGCGGTGGGAGTCGTCGCCCTGTCTTTCCCCACTATTTACCAGGCCACCCCTCCACCCTGGCCCCTTAACCATCTCGTGAACTCGTGCTGCCCCCTAGTGCCCAAAGTGCTCCTCATCCTGCATTTCTTGTAAAGTAAGTTTCTATTAAAATCCTAAGAAAAAGTCATCATGATGAATATGCAGTAATGAGCCCCCCAGCCTGGATTGCACCCATTTTTATATCAATTCAGTCATAAAATTTAATTTTAGGTAAAATTTTAATGGAGAAAGTGGCCCACGAAGAAAAAAGTGCATAGTACAGCCCTGGACAGGAGGAGGGAGGCCTGTGTGAGCTCCGTGTCCCTGCTCTGGCTCCCCAGGGGCTGGCTGGGGCCTGATGGGGGCCTTTCCCCAAAAGGGCCCATGTTTCCCGCAAGATGTCAGGGATTGGAGGGAGGGACAGATGAGAAATCAAAGCAGTTGGCTCCTTTTCTTCAGCCCTTAAAACCTTTAAATCCCCAAAGATTATAAAAGGCCTTGATAAATCGCTGTCTTTCTCTTTGCTGATAATGAGACAGCGCTGATTGGCCTGGAGAGAAGTTAGAGTTCCTACTATGAGAAATAACAAGTGACCAATCACTGCAGCGTTCCTTTCTTTATGAGAAGCCTCCTCACACATGTTCTCACAGACTGCTCACCACAGCCCGGAGGTGCCCTTATTTTCAGGTGGGGAATTTGAGGTCGCAGGGCCATGTGTGGGTCAGAGGAGAACAGCAGCTTGAACCTAGGGATTCTGGCTTCAAAGATCTCACCTTCTCACCATGCTGAGTGCTTGGAGTTGAATTTCCCCAGGCCTGTGGGATGAGAACAGTCCACATGGTGGAGAGGAACCCACAGAAAAGTAGTTCCCTTCAGTACCTGTGGAAGAAATAATCTGGTCAACAGTCACCCTCCAGTCATGATGAATAGTAGACTGAAAACTCATGCCCTTTGACCTGGTTAACCACTTTCCTTTTCCTTTCTCATCTGACAGATTTCTTTAGAGCATTCAACATGTCAGTATGTTCCCTTACTGGCCTTTTCCCAGGCCTCTGAGGAGTTTCCTTTTGGACTCAGCTTCCTGACATTGGGGCAGGGATGAAAGGTTGCTGGGCTTCTGGAACTTTCACCCTGTGTCCTCCCCTCGTACTCCATGCCCTCTCTCTCCTCCTCCTCCTGAGCAGGCAGGATTGGTAAGCATCTAGGGATTCACTGCACGACTGAGAAAAATTTTGTCCACCAGTGCCAAATACCATCCTGAGGAAACCAATGAGCACAACACTGAAAAGCTTGGAGGAGGCCTGACAGTGGAGGGGCAGGTGGACAATTCGTCACAGAGGCCTGGGGAACCCAGAAAGGCAGTGGACAGCCCACCACATGCACTGCTGGTTCCAGGACTGGGTTTTCTGAGAAGGGCCTCTGACACCCACAGTGCTAAGAAGTGACCCGAAGGCTTGCTTCCCTACCCATAAGAGACAGGAACATTCGAGCAAGTGTGCAAAAAGCCTTCTTCCAGATCCTCCATCTCTGGTGTAGACTAAGGGAAATTTTACCTGGTTTCTTACCTGATTTAGGAAACTTCACATTTTACAGACATCCCTCACTGCAGTTATCCCTAGCAAGAGGCTGTGAGGCTGGGATTCTTTGCCCTCTCTTATATATATCAGTAAATCCACGTCCAGAGAAGCTCAGAGACATTTGGGCAAAATCACAAGGAAAGTATCCATTCAAGGCATGATGTAAGCTTCAGAAAATGCTGTGCTGTTGAGACTGTGCTTTGCCTGACCCGACACACCTCTGGACGTTTTTCTGCTTTGAGGCTGAGGGGAGTCCCTTGTAGCGTGTTAGGGGAGTGCATGTGATTTTTCCCATCAACTGGATTTAAATATTGAGTGAGCGGACTAGTGACTTAGTGATGCATCCATGTGCCTGCCTTCCCCCATTCCCCCGGCTCCGGCCTTTTTTCCGGCTTCCTGTCTCCATCCTCTCCTGCACAGGGAGGCCAAGGCCAGCTGGGCAATCCCTGTGGCCTCACTTGTCTGCTACCACAGGTGTTTGGGCAGCTGTGGGGCAGCTGACCGAGATGAGCACAGAGAGAGTATATGCTTTCGAGCATGTGGAGTGGGGTTTAAATTGAACATCTGCTGTATTTTCAGGAAGAACTACCCCGTTTCCAGGAGGGGGGTGAGGGTGGGATGAGGAGGACGGTTAGACTCCTGGGCTCTCAGCCTGCGTGTGAGGAGAGGGAAGAGCAGGTGCGGGGGCCAGCCCACTCCAGAACCACAGCCAGTCGGGACCCTCCTGCCCAGAGACAGGGAATGCAGCACCTCCAGTCACTGGGAACGCTCAGCTCATGGGACACAATTTCTGGAGCCCAGACAAGGCTCCGGTGGCCCTGTTCTCTAGTTTCTCTCCCACACTAGTGAGGCGCCGGCCAATGGAACGCTCCCTGGAAGGGAATGACACCCTACAGTGTTAGAGCGAAGCAGCATGTGATGCGGGGAGAGCACTGCTACGGAGTCCACCAGAATCTCGGCTTTACATGGGTTTGTGTGGCCTCTGTTTTCTCATCTTGAACACCACGTAGTAGCTGATATTATGTAATGGTGACTCCCACTTCTGTAGGGCTGCTCTTAACACTTTTTATATAAGTTAACTCATTTAATGGTCTCCAATAGCCTGATTCTCATCTTCCTGGTGAGGTGGCATGTAAGTCAGCTCACCTGGCCAAGGTCACGTAGAGAGTGAATAGCAAACCTGGACTTGGAGCTCAGGTAGCAGCGTCCCTGCTCTGGACCGCCACACTGTGCCGGCTCTTAGGGTAATAATGAGGCCTTCCTGTAAGGTTCCAGGGCCAGATTAAGAAAGATCATGCTTCTAAAGCTTCTGGCACAAAGCAAGGACTCAGTTAATGCTCTTTTGCTTCCCTAATCTTTGGGTTTGAGAGGAGAGAGGCACAGCCTCCCTCTCCCAGCAGAGGTCTGTCTTGCACATATACGCAGTCAAGCGTGAGTATCTGAGGGGAAAATGGAAGGGCAGATTGGATAAGGTCAGAGGTGGTAGCTGGAGCAGACGGGGTTGGGGGCGGTAGTAGAGGC
>PITA01001446.1:104127-194995 GCA_004023965.1 Spilogale gracilis
GTGTGTGTGTGTGTGTGTGTGTGTGTGTGTGAGAGAGAGAGAGAGAGAGAGAGAGAGAGAGAGAGAGAGAGAGACACTAGATCCAGCACTCCAGCACAGAGGACTGGGGAAGCCACTGGGGAGTAGAAGGAGGCACTCGCCCCACCACTCCTCTGTTGCCCAGAAAAATGTGAGGCTCCTCATGCAGGGAGGGGCAGTGTGGTGATGGGGGATGGGAGGCTGGTATAAGGAAACGGAACTATTCTGTTCCAGGCCTAAGATAGCCCAGGCCCTCACCCAAGCTGGGGCTGCCCCACCCCAGTTCTGGCCTGAGTCAACCAACCACTGATAAATGGTGAGTGCTTCTTAGAACCCCCGAAAGAGGTCTCTGTAGGGGCAGACAGAGCCCAGCTCTGTGATGGAAAAGTCTCCAAGCCATCCCGGTCCCACTCAGCCAGACCCTGGCTTCCCCAACACAGGCTGTCTGTGCAGTGGTTACTGATGTGGATTCACTTCTGTTTATCAAGATCACCATGGCCAAGGCCAGGTGTACCTGGGCCAAAACAAGCAGGCCTTGACCGGGCAGCATCCCAGTGCATTGGTTTCACCATGTTCTCTCTGAATGTCCCTCAGCTCAATTGATACATGACGATCGGGATGGTTTAGGGTGACTAAAATCACCCGCCACTCCCTGCACCAACTTCACCCGTTTCTGTTCATAGGCGCAGCCCGCATGTCCAGTGCAAAGCGAAACAAGGTGCTTTTTTTCCCTGCAAGGTGGAGACGCTGAATCCTAATTGCTTGGGACGTTTTGGGAGTAGTTATTTAAAAAGCCTACCACTGCTTCAGTTTGCTCAGCTCTTTGAAAATAGGTCACAACCCCAGACTCCAGGAGAGGCTAATCCACTGTGCTTGTTCTATTTGGTTCCACATGACCAGCTGAACTGGGCTTTTCTTGTTCAAGATGTGCAAAGGATAGTCAAGATCCTGCTTCACTCACTGGCATTCTCAGGAGGGTTCTTGAAATAACAAAGTGATTTCTTTGCACTGTCGACATTTTCATCGTCAGTGAATATTTATGAAGCGCCCACACTGAGGTTACTTGCCAGTTCTGAACCCCAGTAAGAGGGAATGTTCTTTTTTTCTGTTGCAGAGCGGGTATTGGTCAGTAGACTGCATTTCTACTAACTTCTGAAGGCCTTCCTTTCCGGGGATAGGGAGTGTCATTTTGTTTTTGCAAATGAAAGAGTAAAGCTTTTGCTAATACATGGTATTTCTTCACTTATCACTTGGTTTTCCAGGCAGTGCTTGTTTTCTGAAACCCTCCAATTACCTGTCTTTACACTAAAAATAGTCAAACGTTCTTTGAACTCCTGACTGTAGCAATTTGTGAATTCAGCAGATCGTTTCAGTTTTTCCAACCCATTCTCTCCCTTTTCATCCACTCCACCCAAGAACAAATCATTCAAATACTGCATGGCTGGAAGAAGTCCCAGGGAAGGAATCCACCGCTGGCCAACTTGTCTAGCCTGCGTGGTCTTGCACTGACCCCTTGTGGTGAGGAGAGTGTGGGCCTTGTCCTATGCTCACCTCTCAGCTCCTGTGAGGGCAGGGGCTGTGGGGCTGGTCTTAGGAGCAGGTGACAAAAACAGCTTGTGAGGTCCCAAATGGTCCCAGGGCCCTCGGGCACTAAGTGCCATCATACTACTCTCCACAGTGAAAACGCTCTGGGCTGTGGACTTGGCTTTACCTCTTGTTTGAGACACACTAAACCAGACTGCCTCAACAGAGAAGGATGTTCCCTGGGAACTGGATGCTTGGAAAGGTGCGCTCATTGTTCAAGGCCTTAGCAGGAACTTTTAGCCAGAGCAGGAGCTCCTTCAGCTAGGTTTTAATCACCTCACTCTTCTCAGAGCCTGGTACATTGCCTGAGACTTGGTAAAGACTCCCCATGTCCTTGTGAAGTAACTTCAGTTAGTCTCTGTCATCAACAGTCATTTACTGACCACTTATTGCTTTGGGTCCTTGGTTAAGACTAGGGATATGAAGAGGTGGAACGGACAGTCCCAGGCTTGATTGGAGTCTAGTTGGAGAATTAGGCCAGGCACAAGAGATGATACTTGCCAGCATGGAGGGATGTGTTTTCATTGCTCAAGTAATAACACGGGCAATGAGAGGCACTAGTGTTTAGGGAAAAAGCAGGGCCACCGAGGACACGACCTCAGGGTCAGCCACTCTGGGGATTGGACTCGACCTTTACAGAAGTGATAATAGTAAAATCTCCCAAGTACTTCCTACCCTATGTCCTTTACATACATGGTTAATTCTCACAACATGTGTGCTGGGGAAGTGTTACCATCATCCACCAGGGGATGAGGGAACTCAAGCTCATGGAGCTAAGCATCTCTGTGCAAGGACACAAGCCCTAAGCAGGAGCATCAGGCTTTTGATGCAGGCCAATCGAACACCAGAACCCATGCCCCCTTTCATCACCCTCTGCTAAGGAGGAAAGGTCCGGAACCTTATCAGGTACCTTGGGGGGATTATTTGAAGCATCTTCCAAAGCAAGCTGCTGCTGCTTCTAGGAAGCAAAGGCCAAGCAGGGAGAAGCTGGTGGCCCAGGTTGTCTGAGTGTGACACTGAACAGGGTGATGGCGAAGCTGCTGGCTTCCAGGGGTCGCTCCCAGCAGCTACAGAGGTCAGACCGGGCTCAGGTGTGGGCATAGCTATGCCTCCACTGGACTAGTTCCCAGTGGCACACAGCTGATAAGAAGCATCTGACCTCCAGAGGACCTCTGATACTTTAGAAAGAAGCTGGTGATTCCAGGCTTGGATATAGAAAAATTTAATTATAGTGGGACTCTAGAAAAGCCATGCGGGTTGGTGCCCAGTATAGTGGTTAAGAATGTGGGCTCTGGAACAAAGTATTTGGGTTTGAATCATGGCTCGACCACTTACTAGCTGTGTGAAATCACCTCTTCATGAGTTCGCCCCAACACACACCATAGGGTTTTTGAAAGATGCGAAATGAGTTAACATATGTGAAACAGGCAACCTGAAACCTAGTGCTTATGTAAATAGGTGTCTCTGTCTTTATTTTTCTTCCAGCAGAACTTAGCAAAGGTCTGTACCCTTCAGGTCGACATCAAGGATTCAAGTCTGGATTAAGGATTTAAATGAGGCTTAAGCGGACATGTCTAAGAGGCTAGGATTCCTTTGGAAATAGACAAATCCTTATTGTGTTCAGAGCATGACTTGCCAGTCAGCTGGTGAGAGATTTAGAGAGAAATCTTCTTTCACATCTAGCCAAAAGTGACCTCTAATGGGCGGAAGTACTTACTGCTAACCCATACTGCGAACTAAAAGGTTCTTGTAAGGACAGGACAGACTGTTGGAGTATGGGAACTGATCATGGGTGAGGCAGGTTGTCGTGGGCCAAAAGGAAACTGTCATGAGAAGCCCTGCACATTGGCATGGTGGTGACCTTGACCTTTAAAAGTCACTCTTATCTCCTTTACAGCCAGCACTGGTAAGAAAACCCAAGGGCTTCTCATAAAACAGTCCTCGAGAATGTACAAATGTTGTGAATGTTTTGGAAAGTCACGTATGTGAAGAGTAGTCTTAAAAATATTCACCTCAGAGGCACTTGGGTGGCTCAGTGGGTTAAGTGGCCGGTTCAGGTCATGATCTCAGAGTCTTTAGACTGAGCCCTGCACTGGGCTCCATGCTCATCATGGAGTCTGCTTGAGATTTTCTATCCCCCTCTCTGTGTCCCTCCCCCTCTTATGCTCCCTTGAGTGTTCTCTCTCTCTCTCTCTCTCTCTCTCTCTCTCTCTCTCTCTCAAATAAATCTTTTTAGGGCACCTGGGTGGCTCAGTGGATAAAAACCTCTGCCTTCAGCTCAGGTCATGATCTCAGGGTTCTGGGATAGAGGCCCACATTGGGTTCTCTGCTCAGCAGGGAGCCTGTTTCCTCTGCTCTCTCTGCCTGCCTTTCTGCCTACTTGTGATCTCTCTCTCTATGAAATAAATAAATGAAGTCTTTAAAAGAATAAATCCTTTTTAAAAAGTATTCATCTCAAAGGACACAGGAACTAGCTTAAAAGTGGTTCTTATTGGCCACATCTGGGATAATTATAACAAAATAAACGATAGTAATGGATTATGACCCACAAGATGAGTACATACTGATATACCTAAATAAATGAGCAAATGAAGAAGGGAAAGCTCTTCCTTACAGTGGGATTCCAACTAATAAATGTGGAAGGAATGCTGGAGTTAGAAAATCATTTTCTGTAAATTTTCAGGCTAAAATCAGTGGATGCTAAAATTAGTAGGGAGAATGATGATGAGAAACAGTATTTATGTGATCTCAAAGCACCTCCTCCATAAGATACTATTAATTATAAAGGGGAAACTGGTACCATTTCAGTAGAGAACACTGGCAGACACCACCTTCATCAGTGACTGAAGTTAATACCTCAGTTATGGACGCAATCAGCTGGAGCCTCCTAATCTGATGCACTGAGAGAGACACAATCTCACTTCTGCTGTACTCCTACCAAAAACACAACCCCTGAGGCTAATCATGAAACACTGGGCAACCCTCCCAGTGCTTTATACCAGGACAAAGGAACAAAAGAACCCTATGGTGATGGAATAGAATTAGAGGTTATATATGAAAGGATGTAGAAACAATGATACCGAGTAGCAAGGACCATACGTTATGCCAGAATTTGGTTCCTCACTAACAGGAACTTGTATTTCTTAGAGGAATGGCTTGTTCTTGGGTCGAAGCAGAGAAAGTACAGGGTGAGCCTGGATTACCTTGTTGTAAAGTAACATAATGCCCAAAACTAAGTGGGTCATAGGAAGAGGCCAAAGGAGCTAACCTAGAGGAGTTTGCGCTGGCCTAATTTGGGATGGTGTCGGCATCACAATGAGAGGAATGAATTATAACACATGGGATTTTTTTTAAATCTATGAGTCTATAGATACTTGAAATAATAAACGATGAAGGGAAAGCTCTTTTCATAGAATGCCAACCAATAAATGTTTAAGCAGCTAGAAATAGAAAAACCACCATTTTCCAACTACTATAGTCAAAACCAAACAAACAAAAAGACAAAACGAAACGAAAAAACTTGATTCGGGTAAAACTATTAAGGGATGCTAAAGCCATTGGTGAAAACTGTCAAGGAACAGGAGAATCAGTTTCCATGTATAAGCCCCCCGAGTACAGGTTACGGTACCGTTACAAATGAGGAACTGGTAGACCCACCTCAAATGACCAAACTTAGTGATAATGGGACTGATTGACATGTGCCTGCTGACTGATACACTGAGAACATGTATCATCTACGTAGTGTACCTACCAAAAGTGTTTAAACATGGATCTAATCACAGGGAATATTCTAGATTAACATAGCTTCAGAGATACTAAAGTAAAGACAATATCTAATCTTTGGACCCTGCTTCAAGTGACCAACCCCCAGTTTTAAACAACGATTACAATAATCCGGGAGTTCTAACATAAACTGTGTATTCCATATCTGTATCAATGTTAAATTTCCTGAGTGTGATGAGCATTGAATTGTGGCTGTGGGGACAGATATCCTTGATCTTTGGTGATACGTGTTTAAGTACATAAGGGTGAAGTAACTTAAATGGTTCAGAAAACAAAAATATGTGGATATATATACACACATATACACACACACACAAAGAGATGATGCATGTGTAGCAAAATATCACTAATGAACCTTGGGTAATGAATATAAAGGTACTAGTTGTACTACTCTTAATTTTCCTTAGAGGTTTGAAATTCGTCAAGGTATAATGTTGGAAAAAATAAAGCTCCCTAAAACAAAAAATGTCAAAGTCACGAAAGAGAGGCAGACTGAGGATCGATTTCAAAAGAAAGGAAATGAAAGGCAATATGTGATTCTAGATTGGACCCCGAACCAGAAAGGGGCATTAGTAGGAAAATTGGTAATATTTGATTAGGTCAATATAGTTTTTTTTTAATTTCCTGACTTCGATAATCATACTATGGATACGTAAGATAAATGTCCTCATTTTTAGGGAGTATACACTGAGATATAGGTAAGGGGACATCATGACTGCAGCTTACTCTCAAATGTATCAGAAAATCCAGTACACATACATGTAGAGGGAGAGAGAGTGAGTGATAAAGTGGGTGTAAAATGTTAACATTTAGGGAATCTGGGTGAAGGCTCAGGAATTTTTTGTACTATTTTTGCAACTTGTATTTTACAAGTCTGAAATTATTTCAAAATGAAAGTTAAACAAATGTCCACTTCAGTTTCTTTCCATGGTTTTCTTATGTCACTGTAGTGGGTTGAATAGTGTGCCCCCTCCAAGCCCCAACCTGAAATTCCTGTCCATCTAGAACCTTAGAATGTGACCTTATCTGGAAATAGTGTCTTTGCAGATGTGATTAGTTTAGATGAGGTCATACTGAGAAGCGTGAAAAATAAAATTAGGACCATTATGCCTTATACCCCTAACAGCCACCTGGCTTCTGTACACTTGCTTACTAGACCCTAAGAAAGTGGAAAAACCCTAGCAGCCCCCCCGCCCCCATAGCCACCCTCTCCCCGCACCTTCAGATCTAAGAACGAGAGATAATGACCATGTGGCTCCGTGAGTGTGGCTACAAGAACACTCCCTGAGCCCGGCTATCTAGCTCCAAGAATGTGGCTACGTGACCACTCCCAGAGCCCCCTACCTGACCATCTGGCACCTTGGGGTTTGCTGGGGGGCCAAGGCCAGTCGTAAGGCAACCAGTAAACTAGGGAGAATGTCAACCAATCATGTGCTTGTAACTGTGGAGATTCTCCAACTTCTCTGTAACTTGTTTACCTATAAAAAGCTGAAAAATTTGCTGTTCAGGGTCTCTGAGCGTGACCGGCAAGGTCTGCATGGAGGCCCAGGTTCGAACCTGAAAATAAACGACCCTTGCCGCTTGGCTTTGACTCAGGTCTCCGGTTATCTTTTTCGGGGGTCTCACGACTTGGGTGCAACAATACTGGATTAGGGTGGGGCCTCAATCCAGTGACTGGTGTCCTTGTAAAGAGGGGAGAGGACATAGAAAAAGGCCACGTGAAGATGTAGGCAGAAAACACAGTGATTGGGGTACAGGCCACAGAATGCCAGGGATGGCTGGGAGCCACCAGCGGCTAGAAAGAGTCAAAGAAGGATTCTTCCCTACAACCTTCAAAGGGAGCATGGCCCTGCCAACACTTGTAGTCTCCAGTACAGGGAGAGAATCCGTTTCTTCTAAGCCAGCAAGTACTTGGGAATTTGTTGCAGTGACCCTCGGAAGTTAATAGTCACCAACCTGCTTAACATGGCCGCTGTCTGGTCTACAAGTCACCTCAGTCTGGCATCCACAAGCCTTTGACAATGCTCATAATGGTCATACCATTGACTGAACATTCACTACAAGCCTAACACTGTGCTAAGTGCGTTACATATATACATCACGTCTTTTAACCTGCGTAACATGTAAATGCAGCAGACTCAAAGACTCACTTTTCAGATGGGAAATGGAAGTTTGGAGATGTTAAGTAGTGTGTACAAAATTAGATAAAAAGTGGAGAAGCTAAACGCTGACCACCAGCAGTCCGACTGCTTAAGTCTGGTCCTTAAGTCTGCTCTTCCTTGCGCAAGCTTCTCTGGCCACACAGGTCTGGGCTTCCGCCAGCACGCACTCCAGGGTCCACCCCGTACCACCTGCCTCAGTATTACATTGCCTTTCCTTCTTGGCCTTTCAAACCCTTTCCCATCCCAGGCCCGCCTGTGTTCCCTATTCTGTGTGAAAACTTTCCAGGGTCCTCTAGGCCACAGAGGACTTTAAACTCAGCACTCATTATATTGCTTGCCTGGCTCTAAACTATACTGAAGATTATTTTGGATATTACTTGGATTACTTTGGATGTTATTTGGCTTTTAAAAATTGCCTCCAACTGGGAAGCAAGTACCCTTTAACCAAGTATTAATTATATGTAGATATTTGCCACATACCTAGCCATCAAGACTTTCTCTACCTTTATTTCCTGAGGTAGAAACCTATCATGGTCCCCTCATCAGGTTAAATGTGATTATGGTGACACTTGACATTTGCAATTTGATTATTTTCCAGTTCATTTGCTGACTCTTAATTTCACTTGTGTGGAAAACATCATCTGCCAGGACTAACCGGTTTCAACATGATATCATTGTACATTGTTAATCCACGTTGCCGTGATTGTTAAATGAATAAAACTTGGTTTGCTTGAAAAGATCCAAGGAAGTAACACGTTTTGAGCAGAAAATTAGTTTTGTGATTTAGGGTGGAAAATACTGAACCTCACGGTGGCTTAGATTTATCATGTGCCTCGTGCTCTGTCTGTACAAAGATCTGATGCGTCAAATGCTCTGTATGAAAACAGGAAGAAATCACTTGTGGAGTTTTTCCACAAGTGCCCCAGCAATGCAGAAGCTCCTCAAAGGAGAAATTCCAGTTTGGAAAGGTTAACCATAGAATACTGGTCAGCCAGTTGGAGAGAGAGGTTGGGCGCAGTCAACAGTCTGATTTTCAGCTGACCCAGGATCCTACACAAACTGCCACTTTCAGATGTGGAGATTTGTGTAGGTCTTGGATTATCCTCTGTGATGCTGGGGATCTGCTGCAAAAAGATCAGGCAGGTGATATCAATGAGCAAAAGGAACAGGATTCAAGAAAAATACCACTGTCAGCACACTCGATTAATGCAAATTGACACTTGGCTTCTGGGGCTTCAGTGCTGTGATGGAGTAGGAGCTATAAGGCATTGTGGAGTCTTCGCACCCCAAGCGAGCTACTTGGGGCCAGTCAGTTGCTGCCAGGGATTGTGGATCTCATGTATTTTTTTTAGAGAGAAGCTGGAAGTTTAGGTTTTTATGTGAGTATTTCCAGTAAAAAATGCAGTAGCTAGTTCATTTAAAACTAACATTGCATAAGCCAAATACATGTGCAAGCTAGGATTTGGCCATGGCCTACAGTTTGCTACCCTAGGTTGTTGTTTATGAGTCTCTGGCCCCCTGTGACTGTGAGCTCCAGGAACCTAGAACCCTGTGAAAGCATATAGAATGGATAAAGAACACATTGAAAGTTGAGGACTTAAGAATATCAGAATTAGCAGTAAGTGAAATTCATTCATTCCTCAGTATTTACTACATGCCCTGTTACAGAGTCAGGCACAGTTGTAGGATTAGGCGAGTGGCATACTATAATAAACCACTTTTTGCTGCTCTCTTGAAGCTTATGTTCTTTGAGTAAGAGAGTCAATGATAAAAAAAAAAATAAGGTAATGTCAGATAGTGGCATTAGGAAAAAATTAGTGCTAAGGAACAGAACGTGATGGCAGTGGTGTCTAGAGATGCTTTGATAGAGTGTGAAAGAAGCTCCCTGTGGAAAGAAGGGCACATGGATGATCAAGCCTAGGACGTTAAGATTTGGGAGAGTGTTCCAACTAGAAAGATAAGTGCAAAGGCTCAGGGAGAGGTTGGTCGAAGAGGCTGGCGAGGATTGGATTATGTACAGCCAGAGTCAGGGGTTTGTATTTTATTCACAAGTGAAAGAGGAAACCATTGGAAGCCTTATGTATGAGAGGCAGGCACATGTGATTCCCATTTTGACTAGGTCGTTAGCTGCTGTTTGACTGTGGATAGGGCAGAGACAGAAGCGCTGTCATCAGCTGATGAAGGAATAAGGTGACATATAAAAGCAGGCATGGTAGCAATTTCCTCTGTACGTGGAACTGGGTTAGAAGTAAGCTAAGCAGAAACAGTAGGGTCGAGAGAACACCTGGAATCAGAGAGCCCAGTGTTCTCATGAAAATCTTTTCCATAATCAGATCTAATTTTGGTGAACTGGCATTCTGAGATGACTGTATTTTGAACTACATTCGTAGGAAATGTAGAATTCAAACTATTCTAAATAGTTGGGATGCTTTCTTATAAGAAATGTTTGAAGGGCACCTGGGTGGCTCAGTCCTTAAGCGTCTGCCTTCGGCTCAGGTCATGATCCCGGACTTCCGGGATCAAGCCCCGCATTGGGCTCCCTGCTCCACTGGAAGCCTGCTTCTCCCTTTCTCACTCCCCCTGCTTGTGTTCCCTCTCCAGCTGTGTTTCTCTGTCAAATAAATAGATAAAATCTTAAAGGAAAAAAAAAAAGAACTGTTTGAATTGCAGAGCTAAAAATAACCTCCTTCGAACTGCCGAGAATACGGTAGAACAAAACGCTCTGAGGTAAAGCCAAGGGCTGACAAGATGTACAAAATCTGTTCCTTTCGTTAAAGCTATAATTCAAGTGGTTACAAAGTCAAGCTGTGATTCCAGCCACACACATAGCTACTCTACAGGACATGCAGGGATCAAGGCCCACACAGTGAATATGGCTCCCCTCCCAATTTTCCCAGTGGGGAAAGTGATGGTTTTCCTTATCAAACCCCATGTACATTTTCTCTCTTCCAGCTAAACTAAGCTCCCAATATGCCTATGATTGTAACATGAATTCTGGAAAAAAAATCTGGTCTTTAAGAAAAAAAAGTCACCGTTATCTATTAAAACCCTAAGAAACGGCCCTTATTATATTATGAAATTACCTTGTTTTTGGAAACTTTCATGAGAGCTACCCTAAATTTTTAAAGACGCTTCTTGATGCAGGTTGTGGGTGTATGCATAATGTGGTTACAAACTGATGGTAACTATTTAAAGCTTTATAAAATTGCGAAACTTAGAGCCTCTGTAGAAAGGCAGTCATTTTGATGCTATTTTAAAATGAAAAGGTAATTAAAATTTTCACTGGCCTTCTTTTAGGGTTAAGATACCAATCATTAAGGACAATTGTAACATTCTGTACCGTGAAAGGACTAAAGTATTTAGAATCAGGATCATTAGAACAAATACTGAACAACTCATCTGCGATAAAACTTAGGGCTGTAATAGGGAAAACAAAAGATGACAGAGCATATACAGAATTAGGAAATAGGCACACAAAGCTGTCAACGTGCAGGCACTAACAGATTAAGAATCAGGAACTCAGTGAAATAGTGAATGAGGCAGTTGTCTAACAGTTCTAGAATAACACATAGCCTGGATTGCCAGACTTCTAAATTTCAGACTAGTTTAAAAAAAAAGTTATCAAATCTGAATCTGACCAAATGTGATTGAGATCTATGAAGTTTATAATACAGGAGACAGAAAAGTATGTCCAGGGATTCCACAGGGTTATAGTAAGTAAACCCAGAATATAAAAATGTCCTCAGAACAATTTTAAGGGAAAAACGGTGGAAGAATCTGTGATTAAAACCAAATTTAACTTACATGAACTTTGAACATCCTAACTATAAAAACAGATTATACAGTAAGGAAAATCTAGATACTGACTGGGTAGTTAGGCGTTACTGGTAATTTAAATGTAGTAGAAGTATTGTGGTTATGTTTAAATCCTTACCTTTTAGACTGAAATAGTTGGGGATGAAATCAGTTGTCTGGGATTTTCTTCTAAATAAGCGTGGGAAGCAGAATGGTGAATTGGTAGGTATGAACAAGGTAGGCTGACCATGAACTGATCACACTTGTGGAGCTGAGATATGAGTAATTGAAATTTTCCTTAATAGACGTTCAAAAATTGATACACTTATTCTTAAATTCAGGTACAGCAGTAGCAGGTTGTCAACTTCTTGACAAAACCTAGAAAACTTTTTTGCCTGTTGCACAAGGAAAAATTAGGCTACCTGGAAAAAGCCATCTTTGCAAAGCCATCTCTGACATACAAACCTCACCGCACAGGCAGGGCTGTTCTCTGCCTTTTTCCATCTTCACAAACCTCACCCATGGTGTTTTCCCAACAAGGGTTAAGTAGGTAAAAATTCTAAGCACTATTAAGAATTCAAGATTTGTTAAAGGTCTTTGCTGACCTTTGCCTTTTCTTCAGTGCCTGTCATGTAAAGGAATAAACGGTTTCCTGTTTGGATCTAGTTTAGGCTCTTAAGTATTATAGCTCAGCAGCATGCATTACAAAATTATATATAGAAAGAATGCTGTTACTACTAATGCTGTTTACCCCCTTTCAGACGTTACTCTCTCAGGCTAGGGTCATGTTAGTTTCTAGTTAGAACTGATTTAAATAAATAGCACACCGAACGTTTTAAAATCGAAATGAGTCTTATCTCCCCCTTCAATCTAATAGCCGCCTTTTCTTTTTCCATCACTGGGGAACATGTTTATAAGTCTTTGGAATCCTGTTTTTTCCTTTTAAACATCCTTAATGACTGCAGATTTCTCTTTATGGGTCTGTTTCGTTTTTTGATACACCAGAAAATCATTTGGAGCCAAGTCAAGTGGACCAATAATGCAGCTATCAAGGTGTGTTAAAAAATTAATGGAAAACCTATTTTAACTATAAAACAATGAAATCATATATGGTCTTTTAGGATTTCTAAAATCAGGGTCATCTGGGTGGCTCAGTTGAGCACCTGACTCTTGATTTCAGCTCAGGTCATGCAGAGGTTATGGGACTGCCCCATATCCGGTTCCATGTGGAATATACTTGAGTTTCTCTCCCTCTCTGTTTATGCTCTCTAAATAAAATCTTTATCCTAAATTCACTTCCTAATTATTGGGAAAGTAATTCCCAATGTGAATAACTTTTCATTTGAATAGGACTTGTGGCTTTTTCAACAAACTTTCATTCTCTTTGTGATCAGATTTTTATCAGCCCAAGTAAGTCCAGTGGAGCCTCATTATATTACCGAATCTTCCTAGCCTAGATAAAAACTATCACTAAATATCTAATTTAAAGAAAAACTTTAAAGGTGAATAGTTAGTTGGGTCTGATTTACTGTCATTTTAAAAGATTTGACTCCTTTAAGAGGGCAGCTCACTTAAGATAACCTTATGGTACCATTTCTTAGGTTAATTTTATGCACTATTTATGTGCAAATTTGAAGACTGGTTTAGTGCTACAATGTAACACTTAATATTACATTGTTGCACAAGTTGCATTTGTTTTGTCCATACAGAAGGCAAAGACTTTTACAACAGCTCCCAGGGCAGGTAAGAACTGCATTTAGTAATCTCAAATCATAACTAAAAGACGACTAGGTGTGTCAGAAAATCAGTACAGGCACTTTACTATTAAAATTTTACTTTTTAATAATTTATTTAAATAAGATATTTGAAGCAGTTTAGAAAAACAAGATTTGTATTTTATTTCCTTGTAAAAATCTTTACACATGCAGACAAACCAGTGTTAAGAAAGTATTCACCATCATTTAAACAAATAACCACTTAAATAGAACAGTGTCTGCAATTTTATCTGTATAAAAATAAGATACATTTTTACAGAATTCACGCTCCAGTTCTTATAGCAATAAACAATACACAACTATAAGTACAATTGAACCTGACCATGGTTTTCAATTAGATACTGCTAGGGCATTTTAATGTGCAAAAAAAAAAAAAAAACAATACAAAAAAAACAAAACAAAACAAAAACAACAAAAAAATAACCCCAAAACAAAAACCAAAAAGAAAACAGAAAAAACATAGTTCTTTCCAAAAGAAAATGTCCTCAGTGTTTCTAGAGACCTAGAGGGTTTTAAGAAATCAAATCCTAATCAATTTGCTTTTAATGTTTTTGATTATGAGTCCATACATCACACTGTAGATCGGCAAAACCAGAAATTGATGCAGGCTCAAAGGAAGAAAGTCAGCGCCTGTGCCTGCCATGTCCTGAACGACTGCCACCATGGTGCTTGCCTTTATGGGACCTCTCAAAGGAGCGAGACCTTTCACGCCTGTCCCTATGATGTCCCCTTTCATGCCTGTGTTTCTTGGCAGCATCTGAGTGATCCCGAGACTTGCTCTGAGATCGAGAACGAGATTTTTTCCTTTTATGACCATGTCTATTTGAACTTTTTAAATCATCTCTGGTATGCTTGGCCTTAAGGTGAGGAGAACCATGATTATGATGTCTTCTTGGGCTTTCGCTGTGACTGCGGGACCTGCTTCTTGATCTTGAGCTGTATGTTCCAGATCGGCTCCGCCTATTATTATAACTTAGATAATAAAAATTTGAGGTTTAGATTCAGTTTCTGCTGGGAACGGATTATCTTGGTGGTGCTTATAACAGGTTCAAAACAAAACTACTGACCTGTAGCAGTACATGCCAGATAGAAAACTTTCACTAACTCTCCGTACCCCTAACTCCCATCCAGCCTCTATTAGACAAATCTTAAATGTGCTATATATGTCTACATGCTAAAGGTGTCCTGGCTAGCTCTGCTCTTACCTCACACATGCTCAAAAGAACCACTAAATAGACACAAGCGGCTATCAGTCTAATTACAAAGCTAACCAGGAATGACTCTGGCTATGATCAACTTGAGTTTTGGTTGTTAATTAACAGTTAATAAAATATTAGTATTTTCTAACTGAAATTGGACAAAACAACTATTTTCACACGTTATAAACAGATGCCCCTACACTTCTTCAAAACATGGGCAAAAACAGGAAAGAATGCTTTTAGGCTACACCACTCCAAAACAAAAAGCCACATATAGGCATGACTTATTTCCAAACTCCTTTCTCATAATTTATCTCATATTAAAAAACTAAATCTAGCCTAACTATGAAAACGTCTACTTCAATTTTTTAAAAAGCAAACACTTTACTCCAAATATAACTGCTTTCTCTTTGAGAATATTTACTTACTGTCTTCTTGGAGTATGTGATCTAGAACGTGATCGCGTTCTTGACCTTGATCGACTAGCACTTCTGCTATTTCTACTTCTCTTGCTGTCTTTTCTTACACTAAAAAGAAAAATTTAGATACATGTTTAGTATGTTAGAGATTAAACACATAAGATTCCCTAGACCAGTTTTCTAACTCATGTATACTCACCCATTGTAAGGGCTTTTGGAAGCTTGTTGTCTGTCCTCAGGTTCTTTCTTGATGGTCTTCACATTAACGGAGATAGGTGACTTCTCTTCAGCCTTCACTTCTCTTGGTGATGCTTAAAAAAATAAAACCACAACAAAAAAACAAAACCACAACGAAAAAACAAAAAGACACGTTAACTATTGGGATTTAACAGAGAACCAAAAAGTTGTTTCTAAATGTAACTCAAAGTACTGTGCTTTCAAGTATTAGTCTGGAGCTATCATGAGAGAAAACAGTAACAGCTTCTCTTATCACTGTTTCGATGCCACTATTAAATAATGCTGAACTTAAAAAAAAATTTTTTATTCACTTATCTTGGGGGGTGGGGGGGAAAGCGCCCAGAAGAGAATCTCAAGCAGACTCTGAACTATATACAGATCCTTGACATGGGGCTGGATCTCATGACCTAAGCCAAAATCAGGAATCGGATGCTCAACTGACTGAGCCACCCAGAAACCCCTAAGTGCTAAAGCTTTCTAATAACCACACACCTGCAATGCTCAAATCATTTTAATTCTGAGTATATCTTACATGGTTTAGAGGCTGGAGAAAATCCACCAAGGGTTGAAAGGGCTGGAGTTCCATCGGGATTCAACCCCTTTGCTTTTAATTTGGCTTCCTGTAAGGCTACTTTTCTTTTCTCTACTTCTTTTTCTAGCAATTCATAGTTTGGCTGATGGAAGAAAATGAAGTCAGTATTTTTCCCTTACATTATTTTAGACTCTTTAAGTACTTAAAAAGTATTAACCCAAACATGAGTAAACAACTACCTTTTTTCTGGTATAAAGCCTAAGTGTTTCTATGCAGATTTCCTGGATCTCCTCTTCCGTAGTACCAAAAAGAAGAAACCAGTGGGGACGAGTTGGTAATGGAATCTAAACCATGAAAGCAGAATGGTTTAGATCAAATTTGTTTTTATCAGGACTGTTAATTCTTTTGTTATCCTATAGAACAAAACAGGCTATATATACCCACCTGAAGAGCTCTAGCTGCAAGGTAGATACAAGCACATGCTATAGTCTCTGGTTGAAATCGAACAAATACATTCGTTCGAAGACTGTCATTCATATAATTCCTGAAAAATATTTCAACCATAAGCTTTTGTACATTAACAGTCCTTCTGAAGCTTACATAAAATTGGAGACTCAATCTACTTTATTCTTTTTTCTTCTCATATTTATATTCATATTGTCATAGTCTAGCATATAACAATTCTTAACTCAAAAATCAGTAAGAGGTAAGAATTTAACACTAGAACCATTCTTCACTTTTCCTATATATGACCCAAAGTTCTTTAAAATAATTCTATATTATTCCAAATAGAACTTTAAAATTAAGTTTTTGTGTAGTTCTATGAAAAGCAATGCTTTGAAAGTCAATTTTGACATAGTTTCAGAAATGATAAACCACTCCAACAATACTTCGAGCCATTAATTATTGACCATCTCTCCTTTATCCACAATGAAAAGCAGTGTCAACCAAGTTCTTTCAAAAACACAAAATATTGTGATAGGGGTAAAAAGGCATTTTCAGTAAGCACTCATCAAGTTATATTAAGAAATCTTAGCTATTGCAGAAAATTTAGTCAGGGAAGAGCAGTAAATATACAATACAGCCTTGTTTACATACCTTTCTTGGTGACTAAGTATAAACAAAAGCAATAAACTACTTCAGTTAATAAATTGCTGGACAATATCCCTAAAGTATTAAAGAAATTTCACCAATTATTTAAAAGGTTAAATTAAAAGACTATTTCTTAAAAATCCTTACCCATAATTGCTTAAATGTTTTAGAGCATATATTAAAAATGTCATGCATTTTATAAAAGCAATTAGACTTTTCTAATATTACTAATATTTACTAAGTCCTAAAGAAGCATGGCAGTCATTAAGTCTAGAACATAAAAATTACTTAAGTCCTGCACATTATCAACAGTCTTGAAAAAGTCATTGCAGCTGGACCAAATTCCTTGTTTTACCTTAAAATAAGCCAGCCCTCCAAATCAAACATCTTCATGTTAAAAGTTCAAGTTCTAAAGTGCTTATATTAATATTAACATCTCTTTGAAAGACTATACTGCTATTATTGCCTCAATAGTCCAGCAGCTATAATTCATCCAGTATGGGAATGGTGCCCATTTTAAGCTGCAAGTTTTAGTTTCCTTTGATAGAATCCATGCTATACATACTAAAAATAGAAGTCTAAGTCAAATTCCTAACAAAAATGTCATTTAATTCATAATGGCTGAACAAATCTATCAAAAATGAACTACTCATTTTGATAGTTACAGGTATACATTATATACATAGGCATGTTGAATAGTTACTTCTAGAAGCAAATATACAAATCCTTTTGACACCCCGACAGAACTAGAAGATGCTGCCAGATGGATATGGACCACTTCAGTGAATCTCGGATCAGAGCTTGCACTGGATTGGCTGGAGAGCAGGGCAGCCAATCAGGCCATCCTGAGGTCATGGGCTGAAGTGCAGAGGGCAGAGTTCTATGACTTACCATCATGGACTACCCTTTAATTAAAGAGTAGAAAAAAGAACAAAGTTAAATTGAGTTCTCCATTGAAAGCAATTAGTCAAGCCAAGAAAACAGGAAGCAGAAATAAGCATTATTTACCTTTTGGTTAAAAAACAAAAAAAAACAAAACGCACCAAAACAAACTCCTCTCATTATTTTGGAAAGGGAAAATGAAACTTACTTTATTTCTGCTTCTGTTTTCCTGGCTAGGAAAAAAATGTAAAAAGGCAACTTACCAGGCAGTCTGAACCAGGGTTTGATTACGTTCACATTCTAAGACTTGTAAATACATAACAATGATCTGAAGGACAAGGGAAAAAAACTCAATTTAGCATATCGGTGCATCTTCCAGAGTACAGAGTTCAATGACTATAAGTAACTAAAATATTAGATGCAAGTTTTAACTCTTCTACAACAGCACAGATAATATAGACCAACCTAAAAGGTACATTACAGGCAACGCAGGTTATTACGCTACTAGAGACTCCAACACTTTACTATGTGACAGGCACTGTGGTAAGGGATTATTCCACTTTCCAAGGTACAATTCTGCACATCCAAAAACAGTTACATTTTTTAAGTTACACAATGAATATGATATTATGTAATACACTGGGTATTACAGTAAGTACTACACTTTCTGCTTCACTGCAGGAGTTTAGGAGTATGTTAGGAGTATGATAAATAAATACCACATATAAACAGCTTCACTACAGTTCAAGTCAGAGCTTTCTGGACCTGTATAATCAATCATTCCCATTTTACAATCTTGGAAGATGTGGCATCTGAGGAATAGATATTTGCCAGAGTCCCAAGAGCTAATGGCAGAGACAAGTTTCTATCACAGATAGCCCTGTCCCCAGAGCACCCCTATTGTAACCACTCTGCTCTAATGATTATCACATGCAAGCCAAGACGGGAGAAATCTATACACGTACAATAACGGAAACGAGAGAGCAGCCACCACGCTTTGAACATTTTACTGTGCACCAGATAGCGTGCCAGGTACTTCCACAGATGTGTATTATTTACTCCTAGGAATAAGCTACTTCACGATCTGTTTTCTAGACAGGGCAACTGGGTTACCCACAGAGGAAAAGAAACTTCTCTATGCCCACACAATGAAGAGGGACAATCTGAACTCAAGTCTTTTTTGACTATTTTACTGGTAAATTTATAAAAATGCCTTTCTTAAAACCATGGTCACCTCTCAAAAATAACAATAGAAATTTATATAAGATACAATTTTAAGAAAAACCCTAATACTTACGAATGTAATTTCTGCACTCTACAACTCACCTTATGGGGATGCTTGACATGAACACAAAATCCCAACTCCTTTAGCACCCTCCTCTCTGCCTTGATAACTTGATTTTTGGTGTTAATGTAGTTCTGATCAAGGATCAGGGGGCTTGGAGTCCTATAGTTTGTAAGAAATAAAATCAAAACTGTTTTGCACATCCAAAATATTTTATTTGTGGCATCTCCATTTTCCCTTCCAACCAACTATTGGCAACAGAAACCAGCTTTTTAAACTCCTGCAAACAAGTTAAAGCATTAATCTTGTGCTGTCCAAGTTATGCTAATTAAACATATACTTAACTAAGTTTCTATAGGACTAACTCCATCCTGTAGTGCAAAATTCACTCTAATGCTTCTATCTAAGCCTTTGTTGATCTTCTTCATATGATTATCTTTTAGGTGTATATGTATATAAACTTAAGTGTCGACTTATCATCATAAACCCCATTAGTCTCCACAGACTCTGCAATGACAAAACTAATTTTTAGCTCTTGAAAATCCTTACTATAAGTACTTTAGAGATTATAATGACTTTACTCATTTTCTAAAATAGCAACTCTTGGCTAGTTTACGGCCAAAGTAAAAATCAGAGAGGAAAAAACAGTAGGCAGCTAATCTTGATTCCCCTAAGTGGACATTTTGCTTAAACAAATTGTTCTGAGAATCCACCACTGTCAAAATCTGAAAACTAAAAAGAGCTCAATTACAAAAAGAAATGTTTTAAAAATCAGATTCAAAACTAGAAGTGACCAATAAAAACTAAGCTTGATTTTGATCTGCGTTGTTGTTAGGCAGAAAAACTTTAGAATGCAATGTAAGAGAAGGGAGACCATAATGAGGGAACCAGAAGAACACTCAAGGTCTCTTTGCAGACTAAATCTAGATAGCTTCTAAAGCTGTTAACACAGAAAACTATCTATCAATGGTTCATTGCTTTGGAAATAGCATGTTTAATTAAATGGCTATCTGATTTAAATCTTAAAATCGGTTTCTTCCTGATAAGTTTGTTTTCAGTCAGGACTTGTGGACTTTCATTTTCCAATGTCCTTCATTTAAAGGTTTTTAGATCCAACCACAAAGAAGTATGTTTTCATTACGACATGATTATACAGTACATATATGGGGAGAACATTTAATTATTTTTCCCCATACTGAATTGATTTTCAGCCAAAATATTCAAGAGTTTTTTTGCTCTGGGCAGACATATCTATTTTTAAAAGATAGTCATTCTGAATGTTACACCCCAAACCACAGTTCATTTTTACCACTCATACCAAACCCAGAAAAAAATGTAAACTCGTATTTAAATATATCCACTTGAATATTAGAAAACAATCTGAAATGGGCTATAATTAATAACTAGCCCTACAATGACATAGTATCTAAAATATTTATCTTTCATTTATCTTTCTTCCTTATACCAATCTAAAATTACAGCAACTGGAATGATTAGACTATTTCAAATTATTTCATACGATTTTTATCAAATTACATTAAATAAAGTTGGCAAATGACAAAATGGAAACTAGCTTCCATTAGCTTCCCTCAATTCAATTCCCATTACAGCTATAAAAAGTGTGAGGAATGAGGCCACCAACTAGACAGGGCTCTGATTTCTAACATAAAAATGTAACAATGACTCTATCTGATCAGAACAATAGACAAGTTAACTGCTCTTTGGGAAAAAATTAACTTCACAGCAATCAATGGACCCATGAAAATGTAACCTAAAAATCTTAAGGTTTATAATTTTTCAGGGTTTATCACCATAACAGGAAATTTGGGAAAAAGTCAAATCCACACCTCAGACTCTCAAAACTAGTTATTTGATGGCCCTCCTTCAACTGGTATTATTAGGACACAGAATATCTCCAGTGAAATAGTTGCCTGCCACTAACTCTTCCCCACCCCCTGGCCTCTGTAATTCAGACCAGACCATAAACTGCACCATTACAGTCCTCAAAATAAAATTTTACAAAATCAGTTTTCTCATTTTCCCCCTTTTTCTGTTGAGCAAACTCATCTACACCTTTTACTAAGCATGCTTTAGAATTGCCTTCAAGTTCTGCTAAAATTCATTTTTTCTGCAATTAACCAACAAACACGTTTGAATAATGGCTATCTGATCTCAAATCAGGCTTACTCATTAATTCTACTTAAATGAATTATTTTCCACTTATTCTGCCACAATCTTCACTTTCCCCTTTGTGCATCAAAATCCCAGTAATACCAAACCCAATTAAGAAAACCAAACTCATTATTTACTATAATTCAATTATATATTCAACTTCTTGCTTAGGCCTTCTATCACCTGGTTTTGAAAGTTAGCAACTTTGTAGATACATAATTTGCTATCTTCATTTTGTTAAGAAGTGATTTTAAAAAGTGATTTTAAGTCAAGGCTGAATAAGCATGTAATTTACAACTACTTTATAAAGATTACTTTGTATCAGAAAGAGAAATGTGTCCCCATAAGTCAGCAGTCAGAAAAGGTTAAAGAAAACTGTCTTAGCAAATGGTTTTCTTACTTATATTAACAAAGTATCAATTTATACTGCCTATGGCAGCCAGCACAGAAAACTGAACTGAGACCTGCTAGAATTTCTTCATCTCCAATTTGGTAAACTTTCCAGTAAGGTCTAGAAGGTGACATTCTTAAATCTCAGAGAAAAAATAATTTTCATTATCAACAACCAACCAAACCTAACTCTACCTCTCCGGTTTTTGAGTTTGTCAGATTTTTCAAATTAAATTAGAAGAATGATTTTCAAATTTTAGTCTTAAGAGGAAATCTTGGGCTTTGGTCACTGGAAGTTATATCTGGTCTCTCAGAGTAATTTTTCCTCCAACATAATTAATTTAGTTGAAATACAACTTAAGAGGAAAAAAGAAGAAAATAATTAGGAATAGGAAATCCAAACACGGTTACTCATATGGTACACAAAGACCTTGAAAATTTTGGGACTAGCTCTTCAACACATGATACTCAAAAATGAGATTAAGTAGTTTACAGGGAGCCAGACTGTTGTTCAATATATAGAAATGTATAATGCCTATGCCAAAGGAATGTTCCTTCTTTAGCAGTGTTTAAACAATTGAAGGCTACCACCTTTAAGCCACTAAAATAAATTGAGAGAAGTTGGACTAAATGACAAGATTACTTAATACCCTTCCCAATTCATCTCATTTATATACATGTTGAAAATACCACACACATTCATCAATGAGTGGTTGCATCAATCTGAAGATTTGTCTTCTTTTAGAGAAGGCTTCAAGAATGCGTGTGGGCTCCTTACAATTACAGAAAATGCTTAATTTTCTGGAAATATGCTGCATCTCAAAAGCAAATGAAGTTTGGAAACTAGTAAAAAGCAATTTTCCCTTTCGATTCAGTCATTTATTCTGAGCTTAGATAATTATAAACTACAAAAAATTGATTGGGCGGGGGGGATTAAATAATCCAGGACAGGACTTGGGTAATGGTACTTTCTAAAAGCTCATCTGGTGATTCAAATATGTAGTAAGGACTAAAAAATGACCTAAAGGCTACAAAAATGATGCCTCCTTTGTAATTACCAAAATCACACTACAATTTAAAGCTATGCATAAACCACATCAAAACAGCATCATAAACTGATACACTATTTAACTAAAGTGTAATACTGATAGTACTAATACTACTACTGTACATAAAAAAATACCAAGCTATAGTTCTAATAACTTGGACAGCAAAGACAAAAGCTTATAACAAGAAACAGGAGTTTTTCTAAATGGTTCACCAGTGGCCAACCTGTTAGTCCCCGATTCCAGTGACCTATTCTCAGAGCACTGGCTTCTCCTTGGGGATTTTCGATACTTCACTCACTGTTGCCATGACGACAGCTTCATCTCTATGTACCACTCCACATCACCCAGGCTTTGGTAAATGTAGCTGGTCGCTGTATAGTCGGTTGCAAGGGAAAAAAGAGTTGAAGTTAATAACATATACAAGTTACGTGTCTGAGTAAACTTGTAATATGCATAGAAACACTTTTACATCCTGCTTTAAAAAAAAAAAGGCTTCCATGCAATTAACAACTCCTTTTTAAATTTCATGCTATAATCAAACTTGTAAGATTGAAACAAAGTCAATTTCTCTGTAATAATGACCAAAACACACTATTACAGACACAACAGTCAGGTGAGATGTTTTAAATTCCTTCCAAGGTTTTTATGATTAAGAAGACCTACTCTGACATCAAGAATACTCTAATTAAATCTCATAGAAAAACTTCAAAGTAGATAATCATTGTTAAATGATAATACGATAGTTGGCTCAATGATACAAAGAATACTGACAGAAAACTCCTTTCGGCAAACACAGAATCCTTTGACTAAGGATAAAAAGCCTTTTCCTTACTATCATTTTGTTTTAAACACCCTGAAGAATCAGCTAGATATCTTAACAAATTTTAGCTCAGGCCATACTAAATACCAATTTCAAATCTTCCCAGTTTCCAGGGATTCCTCACCAAGAAGCTAAAAGATTTTTAAAATGAAATAAAAAATTAGTCTATCCCTGGATATGGTTAGGATGAAGGAGAAAAGATGGCAGAAAAAGAATGTAAGGAAACTGAAAAATGCTGTGAAAACTACCTGTGTAGCAATGTTTCAGACTTTGTAACTAAAGATTACTGTTTGTCTCTGGATAGTTCCATTACTGTCAATTTACAGATTCAGCCAGTAACGACCACTCACATAGTGTACTAATTTGGCACTAACTGACGCCCAACCCCCAACAACTTAAAATCCTTTTATAACTAACTCCCACTGTGCAATGATGTCACCTAACATGACCACAATTTCCTAAAGTTAACAAAAAACTAATCTACACCAAGTATATCCTTCCACAGCGTGTACTAGAAGTCCCCTCTAGATGCAGGAAGCCCTGCAACTAAAACTTTTTGGCACGGCCTCATATGAACACATAGGTCCACATGAAGTGTTGTCATGCGGCCACAAAATCTGTAAGATGACACTATTTGGTCTCTTATTTTCTTACTTCTTACAAGATTGAATAAAATAGGCCTTATCTAAATGTAACCCAATCAGTTATTTCTCTTCCCACTCACTGATACTGTATCTGACCAAAACAAAATACCTGTTTAATCCCTTTGACTTCAAACTTCAAACTTTATCATCCTGCAGTCCTTTCAGATCCGGTATTATGCGATATATCGTAGTTCAATGTTGAGAAGTACTCTAACAAAACCAACCTCAATTGATAAAGAATTAACTGGGACTTCGAGTAGAAAAACATAATCTACACAAAACTTTCCCACAATATTAACTTGAACTGCAGTGTTCACACTTCCAGCCTTCAGTCTTCCAAGAGAGGGGAGGAGGGGAAATAACTTACAGAATACACTCACACTTGAGCCAAACGTATTCCCTTTCTTGTTTAATCTTAAGCCCCAGGACTGGCTTCACAGCTCTGTTAGGATTGTCCACAAATGCAACTGCCTCTACAAACTTTAGATAGCTGGTTAATTGTGGTTTGTTTCAAATTAAGTATTAGTGAGTTCCTATGTGACTTTTAACACCTAAATTAAAGCTGGTTTTCCTTTGCATCAGTTTAGAGAGGAAAGAATGTTTTGATTTGATGATTGGTGCACAATACAGTAGCAGCAAGAAATGCTGTGTTCAATAATGCCAATCTTACCTTTTTCCTCTTAACTGGCGTAGATGGTGAAATACATTAATCACATCTCTTATTCTTCTAGGTGCTTCTTCAATTTTTGATGCAAGATTAATACAAGCCATAGCAACAATCTGAAAGAACACACAATCCGGTAAAAGGTTAGATTTTAACATTATCAAGTACAATTAGGAAATAGTGGCCCCCCTCAAATTTTAATTCTGATGAAAAAATTTTAGAGGACTCAACTGGGACAACTTTTGGTGAAGTAAAAGTACGATGGGCATTTCTAGGCTGTTGGTCTAACAGATACGCTAATACTATGTGTTCTTTTGTTTAAGTAATCTTAATTTTGAATCCCGAGTGTCAAGGTAAGTCTCCCCAGAGTTCTGAATTTGGATAAAATGCTAATTTTTTGCTAAGAGGGAACCTGGGCTCAAGATACGCTTTATAGTTTTCAAACACATCCCAAAAGTGTCTGCTTCTCGATTGGCGAGAACTAGGTACAAAGGCCTAAACTAACCACTCCCTTTCTAGAAAAGCTGGCTGGAGACACTACCCCCTCCTTCCCGTTTCCGGATTAAGAAATCCCTTCACAACCGCCCCCGCGATGCTTACCTCGAAACTGTGTTTGACGAAAGACTTGGAGTAGAAAAAACGATGAAACAACACCTGCCCCGTTGCCATCGCCACCTGCAGACAAGAGAAGAACGGAGGCGCAGGGGTCAGGCGGGCCCGCACCAGGCGCCGCCGCCATTTTGTGCTGCCGCTCGCTTCCCCCTCCCCCTCCCGCCGCGAACTGCTAGCTACCGGGTCCACCCTTCGCCTCCGCGCCCTCCCGCCATCGATACGCCCAGGAGCCGGCTGGGACCCGTGGCTGGAGAAGCCGAGGAGACATCCCCACCCTGCCGAGACACGGTGATACCAAGATGCAGGGGAAGGGCCGGGGTGGGGGGAGCCGCGCTCTGCCGGCCTATGGCCGGCGCACTGACCTGCGGCAACCGGAGGAGAATGCCGGCGGCCTGGATGAGCTCGCAGCCCAGAATGCGCAGATCGGTTTCGCTGGGCAGGTCGAGCCCATCCTGCATGGACGGGGTAGGGGAAAGCCGTTCCTCCGGAATCAGCGAGTGGTCGATGGTGAGTGAAACTTCCGAGTAGAGGCGGTCGCCGATCAGGATCCCTCCGGTCGTGGTCGTCGTCGTGGTCGTGGTCCCAGAGCTGGAGCCGCCCGCACTCGGGGCGGCCGACGAGACGGCGGCGGCAGCAGTCGCGGTCGGGTGAGGCCCGGACGCCATAGTCTCAGCGAGCTGCACGCACGCCCAACGCAGCCGGAACCCGGAGCGAGACTAACCAGCGTCCTCGGCGCGACGGATATTCCCGTGACCGCCGGATTCTGGGCCGCTTCACGCAGCGTGCGCTTCCGCCCTGACGTCACCACGCCCGCTCGGTGCGCGCCAACTAGTCCCTTCAGGCCTCCTTGTAGGTTTCCGCCGCGGGGGGAGCTGCTGGCAGCCGTGTTGAACCCTCCTGTCGCCCCTTGATCTCTCGTCTGGGGCCCCGGAGTGGCCGAGGAGGCCGTCTGTTTAGCTAAAACAGGTCTTAGCCATCGCGTTTTTAATAGTATTAGATACAAGTACAATAGGGAGCTTTAGAAGCTACTTTATCCCCAAAGTAAAGTTGGAGGAATTTGCTGTAATCCCCTCGCATCTCTCGCCCTCTCCTAATTTGTAGCATTTGCGCGGCGCGGTTCAGCGGGTACAAAAGGAAATTTAGGGTCGACCTTCAACCGCATTGGCGAATAGAAGCTGTTACACGGATGTCGTGCGCGGACGAATTTGTAATTTAAAGTGATCCGCGGGGAATCCGAAGAGGGCTGCTTTACAGTATTTTTAGACAACACGAATGTGATCTACATTGGTTCCCCCCAGAAAGCTCTCCGATGAGCATATAATCCCCCATGGTATCGAAGTAAGGCTAAGGCTTCATAATGACCGAGACAGAGGCTGCTTTCGCCTGTTCTCTTGTGAAACTCAGGCCTGAGTCAGTGGCATGGCCACAGTTTACAGAATCTGGAAAATCCCTAGTTTCCAAAAATAGGGCGAGAACTTGACAGAGGTAATTGGATTATACCCGGGGATCAATGTATTCATATTGGTTATCACAATCGGGCAGAATGACAGCAGTCTCATTTGTGTTGTTTTTTCTTCTGCGATATTAGCTAGCGAGTTCCAGAATTTCCTCAGATTTGAAGTAAAAATAACGATACTGATACAAGCTACTAGAGTCTAGAGTAGGAAGAAAATGAGTGGATCTTGGTTTACTCCCAACTTTCTTTTTATCCCACACTCGAACCTCTGAGATGGTTGGCTAGGGATGAAAAGTCCCATTATCTTTCTATTACATCGCCTCCGTTTAAGGCTTGCTTTGTTGAATAGTGAAAAGTGCACTGAACCTTGGGTCTTCAGAGCAAAGGAAGTTTGAATGCATTTTGATACTGGTCAGTGATGTCACTAAAGCAAAACATACTCAGAAACCTCATTTTAAAAAAAGCATTAAATCAGTTTCATTTAGTAAATTCTTACATGAGTAGTTCTGAACTCTTGCTGTGAATTAGAATCTTCTGGTTTTGAAAACATACTGATGCTTGAGCCTTACCTGTAGAAGTTGATGTAATTCATTTAGGGTGGGCCCAGCCAGGTGTTTGGATTTTGTTCATCCTCCAGTGATTCAGACGTTCAGGCAGGCTTAAGAAATACTAGTCCAAGAGAGTGTAATTCTGGTGCTGACTAAAGCACTTAACCTCGCTGTCCATTATCTCCTTGACTTTTCTTACCAGGCTGTTTCCAAGAAAACTTCCCTTCCCGATATTCACAAGGGATTTAAAAATACTATTAATTTTAAAAAAATTTGTAATCTTCAAAAACTGATGATATGCTATTTTCCTGATTCTGATAACATACTGTGGTTATGTAAAATAGTAATGTTGGGGAAATTTGCATCAGTGATACATAGGAACTCTGCCATTACTCCAAACTAAAAAAAAAAAAAAAAAAAAAAAGCTAATTGGTAACATTGAGTTTCATTGAAATCACCACCTGTATTTTTAATGACCAGACAGTAATATAATTTTCTTACTTTTAAGATATTTCTTAATGGAAATTTTTTACTCTCTAGGGGTTCTTCCCACTCTGCCCCTTCAATAAGCTGGCTTGGTGATGTCTTGATATATTTTAAAATATATTTTTACTCTCTAGGTCCATGATATTTAAAGTTCATAGGCAGAAGAGGGAGGAGGATGGGTTCTTGCTCTGTTCCTGATATCTTTTCCCAGAACTTCCTACTCCCCACCTCCAGTGTTTGACACTGATTTCCAGAAGAGCAGAAACACCCTGACTATTCTATGCTGTGGGCCTATTTCCAACTCCTCCTGACTGTATTCCAACTTACAGTCAATAGAGTAGTTTCACGGTTCATCCCTTCAACAAAGGTGGTAGAGGAAGTGGGCCAATATTTTGTTTAGCATTAACTCAGCAAACTGATGTTACTTTTCATTTTAACTTTAAAAAAAAGCCACAACTAATCCAGAGGATGGAATGCAATAAGTGTAGTTGTTCTGCTCCACAAGGTTGTGTAAGGACAAGGGTTTAAAAAAAAATTGTGATTGTTCTTTTTAGGGTCAAATTCCAGAAAAAAATCATATGGTTTAGAAAATTATTACATTGTTTCTAAATTATTTCAAAGAAAGTTGTTCTACATATGTACTTCCAAAACATCAACATTAAAATGTAGAAAGACAAAGACCTATTCAGAGCTGTAAAGGTTCCAGAACTGGGAAGAGTAAAGCATACATTTTAATTATATAAAAACATTAATAGAAATGTATTCAGGCAAGTGAGAGAATTCCATTAGGAAGGTAAATGTTTGAGTTGTCACTCAAAAGAAAAATGGAATGGTGTGTCTGTAATAAATTTTGTATATTCTCTCTCTCTCTCTCTTTTCAGATTGTATTCATTTGAGAGAGAGAGAGACAGAGAGAGAGAGAGGACACAAGCAGGGGGAGAGGCAGAGGGAGAAGCAGACTTTCCTGAGCTGGGAGCCTGATACTGGCTCAATCCCAGGACGTGGAGATCATGACCTAAGCCAAAGAAGATGCTTAACCAGGCGTCCTTGTATATTCTTTTTCAACAAACAGATGTCCTATTAGTGGACCCTGAGTTCACCCATTTCTGAAAGGAAATCAGTGATAACTAGAGTAAAGTTGCAGTTTTTAGTGTTTTAGGCCCTCTAGGCTTCAGGTGATGACTGGAGAGACAAATGGAATTATCACAATTTCTATGGCTACTGAAGAATCACACTCTTGATGCTTTAAATCAGTTCTCATTCCATTAAACTGTGTAGCCTCTCTGGGGATCATGTTTTTCATTATTATTTAAACTTTGAGGGTCTTTAATCCTAAAATAGTAATTGATGTAATCTCAGTAATTTCTTCAGGAATTGGTATTCATCAGTAGATCACCACAGTTTAGTAACAACACTTAATTTAGGCTAAAGGCAAATGAAGTGTAAGTCCTCACCAGAAGAAGCTACACTTTAAAAAAGAAGATTTATTTTTATTTATATGGTAGAGAAAGAGGGAAAGAGGTGGGGGGGCAGAGGGAAAGAATCTCAAGCTGATTCCCCCACTGAGCATGGAGCCTGACACAGGGCCTCAATCCCAGGACCCATGAGATCACGACCTGAACCAAAACCAAGAGTCAGATGCTCAGCTGACTGAGCCACCCAGGCACCCCAAGAAGCTACACACTTAATAAAGGGAATGACACACACAAAGGTAAATGTTAAGGTGATCAGTAAGAGCAACAAGCAGGCAGAGAAGAAATAAGTCATCATGGTTAATGTGATCCGGGAGAATATATATCCTTAGGAAGTTGCTAATCAAGTTTCTGTTTATAGGAGAGATCATAGAATATTTGACTTCACATGAATTATTCATGTGGTACATGATTTTTTTTTGATTTAGTCTTGTGGTCATACGACAGTAGATTCTGGTCTGGTTGCTGTCATCATTAAATAGTCATTCTGAAAATGATTGCTATGTTATTAACCCTTCGGCATATACTGCGTGGTAAACCTCATAATAGTACTGGCCTGGCCATTCTGCTGCTGGCTCTGCTGAGCACTAGTTCTGAGATTTTAAGCAACCATAGTTTTCTCATTTCTTAAAGTGAAAGAGTCTAACTGGACCTCTAAATTTCTATGACTCTGCTTATCCAAACATCTTGAACCTCAGACTCCTCTTTCTTCTTAATTCTTTATTTTAGCCACCTAGTCCTATTGTTCCTTCAAGGAAGGAAATTGTTCTTGAATCTGCTGTTCCTCATGCCTGAACCATTCTAGTAGTTTTCTAAGTGGTCTTCTTGTCTCCCTTCTCACCCATTCCTCCTTCATCCAGGTAAATCTCTAAATTAATCTTTGGAATATTGGTTTCTCACCTCACTTTCTTAAATAAAAATTTTGGAATTAGAGGATAGAGATCAAACACCTTTTGGCAGTTGAGGCTTTGTACAATATAAACTTACCAGGGCACCTGCCTGGCTTAGTTGGAAGAGCTTGCAACTCTTGATCTCGGGGTGGTGAGTTCAAGTCCCATGTTGGGTATCAAGACTACTTAAATTAATAAAATTTAAGAAAAAAAATTAAACTTGCCTTCTCATTCATTTCCTTAACAAATTACCTCCTTGCCTTATTCCCTTCTGTGTCTCTGCCTGAACCAATACTAGCTGCGCTTGTCTCCTAATAGGCATGTAGTGAGCCTTCCTGATTTCAGACTTTCTCTTATTCCGTTTCTCAAGCCTGCAACATTCTTACTCTTCTCTGTTAATCAAATCCTTCCCAGTTGTCTGAGATCTGGATGAAGCTCTACTTCCTGCCAGAAGGCTTCTCTACCTGATCTGGCTTGCATTACTTTTCCCTTTCTTTGGGTTCCCTCCTAGCATTTATGACCTCTAGAATACCTACTGACACATGATTTTATACTGTTATGCATTGTTACTTGATAACTTCATAAATGGGTTTCTTGACTCCTTAAAAATGGGACCATTTCTGCATTTATTTTCCATTGTCCACAGAACCTGGAAGACACTGTGCCTATTGGAGATAGTTAATCAGAACTTACAGAACTGAATTGCCTCTTTTCTTCCTAGTATCTGGCATAGAAAACCTGGTTTTGCCTTTTCCTTTCTGTCCAGCAGCCAGTTCTGTCAAGTGTCTGTCCTACCTCCACAGCCATCTCTCCCTAGTAGAGAGCTACTGTACTCCCTGATGGAGGTTCCCATTCGTCCTGTTCACTTCGCAGCACTCAGCCATGTTTCCACGGCTGTAGTCTGTGTCCTTATGGTGGGCTACTTACAGCCCACAACCTCTGATCTATATAGACATGAGCTGCAGGACGGGAGGCCTGCTGGCATTGTTATAACCAGAGTTGTGGTACAGGGACAGGAGCTCACAGAAAGCAATATAGTGGAGTAATTTGATGTTTGAGTGTAAACAGGTTCTGGGACAGTTTTGGGGGGTGTGTCCTGAAATTGGTCATGTGTGGCAGAGAGTTAAGGCCAGTACCAGTTAGATAAACTGAACTGTAAAGCCAACAAAACCATCAATTTGCTTTGGGAGCTAGACTAATGTTAGTATCTGGTCTGATCTCTTTTTCACACAAGAAAACTAAGGTCCAGGGAGGAGGCTGCAAATAGTAGCTACTTATTAATATTTGTTGATTGCAAATAATTCAATGCAGGCTATGCTTGGATGGATTCATTCTTTATGGTATTTAATGTCAGAAATTGGCCAACTAGTCTTCGTTATAGTCACCTATTCAAGAGTAGTGAGAGCTTGTTGGTATGACCTCCAACCAGACTACATCAAGGGAGTATGGCCCTGCCAGCACCTGGATTTTGGCCCAGTGAAACTAATTTGGGACTTCTGACCTATAGAACTGTAAGATATTTTTTGTTGATGTAAGCCACTAGATTTGTTATAATTCTTTATAGCATCCATAGAAAACCAGTGCAGTAAGATTAGCTTATTTCCTGATATTATTTAATAAATGCTCCTCAAACTTTAAGGTGTTCTACCTGAGTGAAGCCTGCAAGCCCTAATTCTAAAGAAACTCATGAGTTATGCTGAAACTGCTAGTCCAAGGGCTATACTGAGCAGCAGGTTTTTATTTTTATTTTTTTATTTTTTTTAAAGATTTTACTCATTTGTCAGAGAGAGAGAATATGCAAGAGCAGGGGGAACAGCAAGCATAGGGAGAGGCAGGCTCCCCGCTGAACAACAAGGAGTCAGATGCAGGACTTGATCCCAGGACCCTGGGACCATGACCTGAGCCAAAGGCAGATGCTTAACTACCGAGCCACCCAGGTGCCCTGAGCAGCAGGTTTTAAAACACACGAGATGATTTTATGCCTTTTATAACTTCCAGTACAAAGGAAGTTCAGTCCAATTTTGAGAGTATTGGAGGCTCTGGAGTTAACTTACTGGGAGAGAAATCCTGTTATTTAATAGCTATATAGATAGCAACTTTTGGCAAATTACTTAATTTGCTTAAATTATTTAGGCAATTAAGTTCAGTTTTCTCACCAGTAAAATGATAATGATACCACCTACTACAGAAGACTGTGTTAGGTAAAATGGTTATATATAAGTTCATTTTCCAGTCCTTGGAAATGCAAGTTATTTACATGATGTTGGACAGTGGCTAATGCTTGTAATTCTAGCCCCAGGGACTTTGGGTCTGGCAACTGTGAACAGTTTGTATTCATTCATTCACTCATCTTTAAACTCTTACTTATTGACACTAAGTACTAGGCTGTATTCCAGGCTTTGGGGATATGGTGATGAATGATATAGTCTGCCTTCAAGGAGTTTGTAGATGATGCACAGATATACAAGTGTGAGGGTTTTGACTTAATTTTTCTTTTTAATGGAAGGATCTTTGAGATGCTAAGGAGCAAATGAAAGTTCTAGCACCATACGCATAGTGTGATCCTTTTTATATGAAATTTACTACTATATGAAATTTATGAATTACTAGTGAAATTAATTTTTAAGAGTTTGGAAATGTACATCGGAATTGTTTATTAGATTCAACAGATGTAAATTTACATTGTCAAATTGCCACAACAATTTCTAGACACTCTCAGTTTCTGTACTTATCTCATTAACTACCCACAGTTCAGAGTTTGGTGCCAGCCCATAGGCCATTCTTTGATATTATTCTTTTAATTTTGTAAAATAATGAACATTTATTTCTTGTATAATTGCAATTGTTTTGAAAAAATTCCAGTTCAGTGTGATACTGAACATATGGGTACATGGTAGAGAAGTAGTTCCAAGGATGGGGTAGTTTTGTGGACAAGCAATAAAGAAGGTGGCAAAAAGGAGGTAATATGTGATCTGGATTTTGAAGGCTACTTAGGCACTTGTCAGAAAGGTAAGTGTGGAAGAGTATTTTGAACAGGGAAAACAGGAGCCATGGTAGAGAGGTATAAAATTGCTAGGTGTGTTGAGAAAGATAATGGACATTCTTGGGGACCCACAACTTCTCCATTCTCAGTGTAGTTGGTTTGGGTAAGGCTGACCTCCTCCTAGCTCACATACTAATCAGCATTTCTCACCCCTCTTCACTTCCTCCCCATATTTAGTTCAGGACATCAGTTAAGTCCAGGACTTTTGCTGTAACCCTGGCTAGGGGAGAAGAAAGAATATTGTTCTTTCTGGGCTTGTCAAGAGGGGAGATGTAAGCCCAGACCTACAGAGTGCCATCTCACTACTGGACAGGGGAACCAGTTTGAGAATGGACTCAGCAGAGAAAAAGAACAGAGACGGAGATAGAAACCCACCTCAAAGACCTCATTTAAGACTCATATGTAGTCATACCCTATCTTCTACCTGTGGAAATTTCAGTTACATGAACAAATAACTTCCTTTTTATTCATTTAATCTTAAATTCTCTTAACTGAAAGACCTACATAAGGAATATTATGATGTGGTAGAATATTTCTGTATTTGTGTACACTAGGGACTAAGATGCTGCAGGGTTGGGCGGGGTCTACAAGGGCTGAGGAAAAGGTCTTCATTTATGGAGGCTCCCAGGAGCTCTGGAGGATCTAAAGCAATGTTAAAAAGGAGTCACTAGTGCTAAGCCCACATCACCAAACCAAAACTTCTAACTTAATTGCAGTTTCAGCCTCCTCCAGGAATGTAATCTTAACCCATCAGTTTAGAATGTCTTGGTTGGCAATAGTGAGGTTATTCCTCTGATACACCTCTTTTGTCCCTCAAAGGAAGGTGACCTTGCCTGATATAATCCTTCTCCCTCATCCCTCATTTATGACTTCCTTGTCCCATTCCTTCTCTGGCTTTAAAGGCTTTCCTTTTCTGTAGTTCTTTGGAGCTCTTTTCTGTTTGCTAGATGGAGTACTGCCCAATCCATAAATCATTCAATAAAGCCAATTAGATCTTTAAAATTTACTCAGTTGAATTTTTTTTTTTTTATTTAACAGAAGTGATTATCTCAAAACAACGGAGAGCTATAAATTGGAAAGTAACATTTAGAACATTTACTTCCTCAAGTTTTTCTAGTAGTTTCATTTTTATTCTGTTTCTTTACCTCTGGTTGGGATGAGGTAATTAAAAATGGAAGGGACCTAGCAAGTCCTTGAAAATTACATATTAAAAAATACTGTTTTTGGGGCGCCTGGGCGGCTCAGTTGGTTAAGTGACTGCCTTCGGCTCAGGTCATGATCCCGGAGACCGGGGATCAAGCCCCACATCTGGCTCCCTGCTCGGCTGGAAGCCTTCTTCTCCCTCTTTCAGTCCCTCTGCTTGTGTTCCCTCTCTGGCTGTGTTTCTCTCTGTCAAATAAATAAAATCTTTAAAAAAAAAATACTGTTTTCCTTTTAAGGATTGAGTGTTATAATTTTACTATAACTTACAAAATAATTTTAAGCAATGAAGTAGCTGCTTCTATTTGCTAGTGTTTTCTGTTTCCAGTAAGCATTCAGCATAAGCAGACTTTCACTGAAGAAACTTTTAGAAATATTAAGAATCAGCTTTTATGAAGCACTCCACTCATTTAATTAGTTTTCTCAGTAGCAACAAGAAGTAACTGGGAATCTGAGGAACACTTTGGCTGTTTGGGACATTATAACAAAAATAAATGAGCTTCACATCAAGTTCCCTACATATAATTATCATGCCTCTTTAATCTAGATTACTTAGGGTTGTTTTTTTTTTTTTTTTTTGTCTTTTATAATATTTTTCATGATTCTAGGCCAGTGGTTTTGCAGCATGTTCCTCAATTTGGATTTGTCTGATTGTAATTAGATTCAGGCTGAACATTTTTCCAGAAATGGTCCATAGATGACATACCCTCCAAGTTTCACAGCAAGAGGTATACAATGTCAAATTATTGCCCAAGTTTTGGTTAATTTTGATGATTTGGTTAAAGGTAGTATCCACCAGATCTATCCATTGTAAACATACCTTTACACCTTTGTAATAAGTAACCTGTGGGGTTATTCTTTGGCAATAAATTGCATTCTCAATAACATCTTAGGTACATTGTTTCAAAGAAGAAAAAAGGCCCAGTTGAAACCTTATAGAGTTGGAAAGGATTATTTTAACAAATTTCTAGTGAGTACCCATTAAACTGTATCATGCTAAGTGCTAAGACCACAAAGTAGTGAGACTGACCAGAGTAAAACAAAGAGCAAAATACCATAGAATTTGAGAGAAGGACAAAGACCACATTAAAAGAAAGGAAAGGAAAGTTTAGAGATACGAAATGACCAAGACCAAGTGTCAGAAGTGAGATTAGAATTCTGGTTTTTCTAATGCCCAGTACAGTATTCTCTCCATGACAGCATCGGAAGATTTTATTGTAAAGCAGGTTCTGTGGAACCAGATGTAACATTTGTTCCCACAGTGAAAAAAGTGAAAGAAGTTTATGATACCTTACTGTGTAACTAAGAGAACAAGCTTTTTCCAGGTCCACGAAAGGGTGCTTTTTAGAAGAAATGTTATTTAGATTGTTATAAATTACGTTCCTTGTGATATTAACCTCCTCATTGGAGATCTGGCCTAGTCTAGTTTTATCTCAGGGAAAGATTTTCACATAGTGACAGGGACACACACACACACACACACACACACACACACACACACACACACAGTTGCTCATCTGTCACACCTTAATACCACAGAACGAGATTTTTCTATTCACAAGTCAGGAAACAGTTCAGAGGGATTTAAATCCTACATCCTGGGACTACTTAACAATTAACTGCTTTATGAAATACAGAATTTTGCATGTATTTTAATGGAATCTCAAAAACAACCCAGTTACTCCTTAAGGTGGAAGCACACATCAGTAGATGTAGGCTGGATAGCTAATTGCTTTGCTTTTACATTTAAGAATCTCCAGTATATACTTAAATTTCAGAACAGAAACATAAGGCGGGGAATAGTCTCATTCGTTCATTTATTCATATGTGTATGCCATTCATTCATTCAGGACTACCTCAGCTTCAAACTTAAGAGCTGGTTCTGGACATGAGCTGTTTTAGGCATGTGGTTTCTTTTGAGCTCACTTCTAGATCTGTAGACACCGCACTCCCAACGTGGTCTTTTCCCTGATGGGGAAGTTCGGGGAGAAATAGGTGGCTACAGGGTACAAGGTGGAAAAGCTCAATTCTGTCCCCTCAGTCGCTTCCGGAATTGTTTATAATCCTAAGGCCACAGTACCAATTGCCCTTTGCCCGCCGTTCTCAATATGTAACCTCGTAACGTTCTGCGTACTTGGGATAAATGAATTTATTTGAACAAGTAAATATTACTTAAAATTTTTACATTAGGACTCTGGCGGGAACTCCTGCCACCGGCTGCAGGGCCTTCCCTAATCTAGAGGTAAGGTTCCCCAAGCCTCTACCGTGGGGGAAGTGACTGAAGTGGGCTGGTCAACTGGAAAGTCCTTTTCCCCTTGCTACAAACTCGGCAAAAGCTTAGTGTCCACACCGCGTGAGACAACTGACCTGGGTGTGTATCCCCACCACTCCAGGCCCCCAGGCCCCGCCAAGCCTCAGGGTCGGCCCAGGGACAATCGCGCTCAGCTCCGTCGCTGAACTCCTGCAAGGCCAGACTGGGCTGCCCTAGCCGCCAGGGGAGAAATGATTTCGCAATGGTCTAGAGGGAAGAGCGCGACCGAACACTCCGTCGTTTCTAGGAAGTCCCGAGTCGGCCACCGCGCAAGCGCGGCCAGGGAGTGCGACACACAAACCAGAACGGCCAGCCTAGAGCCAATCCACGCATGCGCAGCGCGCTCTTCCTTCGCTTGGCTGCGGTTGACCGACTCCTCCGCCAGTTGCCGGATCTAACTTTGTGGGCTCTCTCCACGCGCCTGACTTCCGCCCCGAGCGGCCGTGACGTAGACGGTATCCGCCCCTCGCCTTCCGCGGCGCCGGTCTCTTGTGACGTCTGCATAATCCTCTCAGTCTGGATCTAGTGCGGAGAACCGGGCGTGCCGGATGCGGGGGTCGCCTGCTCCTCCCTCTGGCCTGATCTCGTAGTGTAAAGGAAACCTCTTGTCATTTCCTGAGACTTCAAATTGTTTAAACTCTTCCCGTTTACTAATAAGGGGGGGGGGGGAATGGTCCCTCAGCTTAGTTTCAGCTCCTCCTACCCGAGAGTACTGCTAGACATAGACCACAAAATGTGTTATTTGGATTTATTTGGAAGCTTTTGATTTTTATTGTTATTTTTATTTGTTCTCTTAGTCTGCAAGTTGAAAGAAAGTGACATCCATAAAAATCGTAACTTTGTATATGAAGGCAGGGATAAGCAGTACCCGGTTTGGCTTGATTAGATTAATATAATTTTAGTTTAGTTTAAATTTAGTTTCCATTAGAATTATCCAGGAGTGGCATCAAGAAAGGCTGGGTATAAATAAACAGTTAAAAAGCTTCAGGAGGGGCGCCTGGGTGGCTCAGTTGGTTAAGCAACTGCCTTCCGCTCAGGTCATGGTCCCAGAGACCCGGGATCCAGCCCCACATCGGGCTCCCTGCTCCGCGGGAAGCCTGCTTCTCCCTCTCTCACTCCCCCTGCTTGTGTTCCCTCTCTGGCTGTGTTTCTCTCTGTCAAATAAATAAATTAAAAAAAAAAAAAGCTTCATGAGTGTTTATTTGTTGTGTACGCTATTTAAAGCAGAGATGAAAATTAAGGGGTATTAGAAATAAAAAGATTTCAAATTTAGAAAGGGTGAGGATTTTGTTTTCAGATAGTGTAAGAAACACAGGTTTCTGTGACTTGCGCAGGAGGGATGGAATTCAGGCCACTGCTTTCACAATGCCAATACTCTTGCCAGTTTGACTAAGGCTGTCTTCAGAACCCCTTGCTGGACCTGGACATCTATTGCTACTTTTCTTGCCTTTCTCCCTCACTTTTCTTTTCCCCTTTTCCATGATTCTGCTTCCTGATTTCTCCTCAGGTTTCCCCACCCCCTTTTGCATTCTGTTTCTTTAACTTCCTTTGTTTTCTTGATAGTTGAGCCAGCCTTTCCTTTCCTCTCCTTTAAATGCCTCTTTTTAGGGGCACCTGGGTGACTCAGTCTGTTAAGCATCTGCCTTTAGCTCACTGTGATCCAGGGGTCCCGGGATCCAGCCCTGCATCGGGCTCCCTGCTCAGTGGAGAGCCTACTTCTCTCTCTCCCTCTGCCTGTTGCTCTGCCTACTTGTGCTCTCTTTTTGCAAATAAATAAAATCTTTCTTTAAAAAGCCTCTTTTTAAAATACCTGTAAAAGGAAATAGAAAAATTTTTAAAGTTTATTTTCTTGTTTTAATGAAGGTTTTGGGAGGGGCAAGTAAATTGGTGTATAGATATAAAATTTCCTCTGCCTTCTGTTTTCTTCCATAGTAGTACAGTGAAAGGGGGGCGGTGAAGAAAAGAGAAGGAAAGGTAGGAGAGAGAGGGAGTGTGTAGTGAGCTGTTTGGAATCAGAAACAGGAGAAAAAATATATAGAAAGAGAGGAGCTCTACTCAGTTCAAAACAACATAGCTATAGGTTCTATGAAAGAAGAACCACATCATTTCCAATCAATCCCTGCACATGCCTCAGTAATGCATTTCTTTAGATGATTTATGTCAAAACCCATAGCTTTAGCTGCCCCAGAAGTAGTAGTCACAGGGATTCTGTTTATTTATTGCATAAATAATGAAATACTAAGTCGATGTTTCCAGAATACAGGGCCGCCCTGTAGGCCTCTCAGTGTGGTGGCACCTGTTTCCAGTTCTGCCAGTGGATGCTGCTACACTTGTTCTGCGCTTGGGGAACCAAAAGCAGAGTCACTTGTCTAACATTATAGACCTGTAATGAGGCAGAACTTCTGCTGCTTTTCCCAGTTCTTTAGTCTCTGAATGAACATATTTAGTACTAATATCTAATTTTGAATGAATAATAGAATTCACTAAAATATACTAATACCAACTGAATGAAGTATGCTCTCCTATCACCAGTTTATTTCTTTGGTGTTTGTCTTATTCTGCTTGGTCAATAGTAATTTACAGAAATTGATTTGAAACCTGTTTTGTGTATTGCTAAAGCATTTGAGGATAGTCCTGAAGTTTGGTTTATGTTTTAGTTCCCTATATTGAAAGAAAACACCCTGTTCTGTATCTCATAATTTAAAAATAATTGAGAAGTTGAGTACATTAAACTAAGTGAAGCGGAGAAAGACAAATACTATACTATATTCACATTTACGCAGAACTTATTGCTCTTATAACTGGAAGTTTGTACCCTTTGACCAATATCTCCCCATTCCCCATCCCCTCCTGCCAACCACTGGTAATCACTGTTCTGCTGTTTCTCTGAGTTTGGCTTTTTTAGATTCCACATATTAGTGAGATCATATAGTATTTGTCTTTCTGTGACTTATTTCACTTAGCATAATGCCCTCAAAGGTCATCCAAGTTGTCTCAAATGGCAGAATTTCCTTCTTTCTCACAGCTGAGTAGTATTCCATTATATGTATACAGCATATTTTCTGTATCTATTCATTCATTGGTGGATGTCTACATTGTTTCCATATTTTGGCTATTGTGAATAATGCTGCAATGAACGCGGGAGTGCAGATATCTCTGTGGGATCCTGATTTTAATTCCTTTGGATATACATCTGGAAGTGGGATTGTTGGATCATATGTAATACTATTTTTAATTTTTGAAGAAGCTTTATACTGTTTTCCACAGTGGCTGTACCAATTTATATTCCCCCCACCCCAGTAGTGCACAAGGTTTCCTTTCCCTTCACGATCTCTCTTGTATTTTTGATGATAGCTATTCTAACAGGTATGAGGTGATATCTCATTGTAAAGGGAAGGATGTGTTGACTACTCTTACTGTGGCAAATGTTTCTTAATATATATGATGTATCAAATTTTGTGCACCTTAAACTTACATAATAGCATATGTCAGTTACAGCTCAGTAAATCTGAGGAGAAAAAGAAAATAAAGAAAATAAAAAGAATTGTTGATTTCAATGAAAAGTAAAAACAGAAAAAATGATATGATCTATGATATTCACCCCAAAGATTTGTATTAGAATAATTTATTTCCATAATGTCTGTATAATGTTATATGCCTATTCTGAAGTTTAAAATTCATGGAAGACTGTTATTCTATATTATTCCCCCCCCATTCTTTAATTTTTGTATCTCACACCTTATTATAAAGTGAGGAATGGTAGAGACACAAAGCTTGCTTATTCCAAAAAAATTTTTATATATCGATAGGCTTTTATTATTAGTCTCATCATACACACTATTTTAAAAACAAAGTGGGTGGCTCAGTTGCTTGAGCAAATGCCTTCAGCTCAGGTCATGATCCTGGAGTCCCAGGCTGGAGTCTGGTATCAGGCTCCCTGATAAGCTTTTCCCTCTGACCTTTCCCTCTCATGCTTGCTCACTCTCATTCTCTCTCTCTCTCTCAGATAAATAAATAAAATCTTATAAAAACAAACAAAACAGGAACATTGATTGTTGGGGGTTAATTTTATTTTTGTGACTTTAAAATACAAGTAAAAATGATTATGTTAGTCTTTAAAATGTCTGCAATGGTGTTGACATTTTTACTGCTAGAACTGTAAAACATATCGACATGAAATATTATCATCTGAGAAGTTATGCTAATCAGTTCTCTTATTAGAAAACTTAGGGATGCCTTTTACTGTCATTGTATTAATGGGTTACAATTTGAAATGTGGTTTCAAGGAGCAAGGTTTACTAAACTTATTCTTCTGTCTCCGGACTGTCACAATTAACAAGTAGTCTGGACAGAAGCATTAATGAAGGACTGGGCTTTACATGTTTCATTGCTCCAAAGCTCTCAAGTGGAAAACACATATGTAAAAAAATTTCTTTCGATTATTTGGAAAAACTTCATTTCAAAACTTCCATTCTGCAGGTGATTGAAATATTTTTGGATAACGAATCTATCCATTCACACTAATATGTCTTTGACCCTCACATTCTGTTGCAGTTACTTTTGTGGCATAACAAACTGACCTAAATTTGCCATCTTGAAACAACCATTTTACTATATTCATAGTTTTTGTGGGTCTGAAATTCAGACCAAGAACAGACATGTTGATTCTTTTTCTTGAAGCCCATTTGTCTGGCTCAAAGACTAGGACGCTGATGGGAGTAACTACCCTTGGTGACTTTGTGTGGGTTGGCTTCCTCACAGCTAGTGTCCACTGGATGATTAGACTTTTCTGTGGCAGCGCAGGGCTGCAGCCTCAAGTGTTCTAGTGCATAAGGCAGGTGCTGCATTTAGGACACAGCCTCAGTATTGTGTCCACCGCAGTCTGTTGGTCCAAGGAGTCGACTCGGTATCTAAAGGAATTCCTTTAGATCTTTTCTTAAAGTGAAAATAGCCGTATCTCATTTTGTGCTTCACTTTATTATGTTCACAGATATTAGGCTTTTTACAAACTGGAAGTTTTGTGGCAACCCTGCCTTAAATAAGTCCATCGGTGTCATTTTTCCAAAGGTGTTGCATTTCATGTCTCTGTGTCATATTTTGGTAGTTCTTGCAGTATCTCCAACTTTTTTTTTTATCATATTTGTCATAACGATCTGAGATTAGCAGTTACTAATTGCTGAGAGCTCAGATGATGGTTAGCATTTTTTTAGCAATAAAGTATTTTTTAAATATTTATTTATTTGAGAGAGAGAGAGTGCATGCACAAGCAGGAGCAGCAGATGGAGAGGGGGAAGCAAGCTTCCCACCTGAGCAGGGAGACCGATGTGGGCCTTCATCCCAGGACTCTCGTATCATGACCTGAGCTGAGGGCAGATATTTAAGTGACTGAGCCACCCGGGTGCCCCAATAAAGTATTTTTTAGTGACGGTATGTACATTGTTTTCTCATGGTTTTTTTTGTTTTGTTTTGTTTTTTTGAGACATAATGCTATTACATACTTAATAGGCTATAGTATAAACATAACTTTTATATGCACTAAGATACCAAAAATTTCATTTGACTCACTTCATTGCAATATTTGCTTTCTTAATCTTTTTTTTTTTTTAAGATTTATTTACTTGACACACACAGAGAGAGATCACAGACAGGCAGAGAGGCAGGCAAAGAGAGAGGAGGAAGCAGACTTTCTGCTGAGCAGAGAGCCTGATGTGGGACTCAATCCCAGGACCCTGAGATCATGACCTGAGCTGAAGGCAGAGGCTTAACCCTCTGAGCCACCCAGGTGCCCCAATATTTACTTTCTTGCAGTGATTTAGAACCAAGTCCATAATACCTCTGAGGTGAGTCTGTATGTATACTTATGTAAGTTAGCACTTGGAATTAAGCAGGTGCCTGTATCCCCAAATATCTACTCCTATGACCTAGCCTCTCCAGAGACCTGTTTCAGGCCCTGAGCTCCCCTAATCTTCACTGCCCACCATGTGCAGACTGTGCTCTGTCAGCTGGCCTTTGGCTGTCTGCTCTCCAAAACCTGCATCGCGTCCATGGTGGAAGGTGCCCACTCCTTCAAAACCTTTCTGAGGTGGAAGCTTCAAACCAGTGACAAAAATTGCCCATTTGGACTGGCTGCTTGGTGTGGTCCTGGCCTTATCCAATCATCAGTGCTCCCAGGCGTCTATATTGGAGAGTGCCCAGCCACGCTGGCTGCCCCGCCCTGGCAAGTGAGTGTACTTTCCTCCAGCTCTGCCCTCAGGAGGAATGTGCACATTTGTGTAAAATAAGGCTTGGAATTAAGCTGATGCCGGTACCAGTAAAAGACTGCTGCTGTGACCTGGCCTTACCCTGTCCCATGTTCCTGGCCACCCTGACTTACGTGACATGCACAAGAGCAGTACAGACCCCATCATCAGGCCTGGGCAGCCAGAACCCTCCAGCCTGTGGAGCTAGGACCCATCCTTTGCCACCGGCATATCCTGGAGAATGGATGGAGACCTCTCCCTGAAAGCCTCTCTGAGACAGCCACTGTGGCTGGGACTCCATGTGGATTTACTGGCTTCCAGGTGTCTTTTCTTGGAGGAGACCCTCGCCAGACCACACATTCCTGCTAAGTTGTCTGCTAAGACAACCCAGGTTATTGGGGCTCTGCCATCAGTGGGAATATGCACATTTGTGTAGATGATGTCTTGGAACCCCCAGAGCCTGCTCTAGTGAGCTGTCTTCTCCAGATGCTTGCCCTGATTAGGTCCTTGGCTACCCCAGCTTATGCCATCCATGCATGTGCACTTTTTTTGTGCCCACTTTTTTGCACTCATAAGCAGGTCTGAGGGACCTGGCATTGAAGCCCATGGAACTCTGGCCAGGCCCCAACCACTGCATTCCCTCAGGCGTGGTAGGAGCCCACCTTCTGAAAATCACTCTGAGTTGGCAACTGAAAATGAACAGTGTTTATACGGACTTGCTTCCTTATCCCACTAGAGATTAGTACTCTCAGATGTTTCCTAAAGGAGGATACCCTGTCCTGCCTCCTGCCTGGCCCCTTCCTGGCAAAGAAGCTGAAAAACTTCCAGCTCTGCCTTGGACAGGGAGAATATTACACAATGGTAAGTAGGCTATGCAATTAGGCTAATGTTTCGTACCCCTAAGAACCCACTCCTCTCCCAACACTTACCCCTTTCCAGGACCCTGGCCGCTGGGATCTGTGAGTCTGGTACACGCGCAGCCTACACACGGTCAGCTGCCCTCACGCAGAAGGGCCCCCCCCAGGCCTGTGGAGCTAGAACCCAGCCCTACCCACCTGCATTGCAGAAAGTGGAGGGGGCCCACCCTCCACCCCCCAAAGTTGCTTTAAGGTGTCTGCTAAGTGGGAGACTGCCTGTTACCCCATGGACTGCTTGCCAGGATGGGTCCTAGGCTTCTGCTTAATCAGGTTCCTAGATGTCTCTTTTTGGAAGATCACTTGGTCAGCCAAATCAAGATAGACTTTGTAAAGCAGTCCAGATTCACTCAGCTCTGCCTTCAGGCAAATATCAGAAGGCCTAGGATTAGGCAGATCAGTTACCTCTAATAGTCCCCTCCTGTGTCTGAGCCTCACTTGACATTGACTTGTTCAGGGTCCCTGGGTACTCTGACCTCCCAAGGTATCCTTCAGTAAGAGACACCTGGGAGTCTTGATTGCTACAGAGGCCTCAGTCCCCATCAGGCAGGCTGGCGGTGTGAGGTGGCTATAGAGGGTTTAAAGCTGCTTCCTCAGGAAGACTTTTGGGCGAGCTACATACAATCAAAATGCCAAGCAGGTAGTTGGGGACTGGTGTAAAATCCTAGGCCTGGAGGGCACTGGAGGCCCGGGCAGACTGACAGGTGCATACTGCACATGCGTGGGGCACACAGTTAAAGGGAGCCAGGGACATGTGTCTGAGAAAGCTAAAACACAGATGCTAGCTACTGGAGTACTAAATCCAAGCCCTAACATACACAAATCTGCCTGCTCAGAGGGCAGAGCTGGAGGAATCTGGACCACTTTACCCAGGTGGGGACCCACAAGATGTTAGGGTACCTTCTCAAACCAGATGCCTTTGAGCCTTGTTTTCTAATGAATCAGGACACCATCGGGCTGTCCACCCAGATGTAGACTAAGAGTGCTCAATTTAAAATGAGACTCAAATACTTTCAGTTGGTGGGCTCTCTATACCCTGAGACCATGTAAGTGGTTGGTGTCCTAGCAGAGCCCATGGACCTGGAGGGCCCCTGCAATCCAAGAAATGCGAACAGTGTGCAGACTGCACACATGTGGTCTGTGCAGTCGGGGTAGCCAGGGTCCGGGAGCAGGCCAGTGTCCCACAAGGCCCGTTCACAGGGCAAAGCACTGGGGGTAGCTGTCATCTGCCTAATTTGAAGCATTCACCTACACAAATGCTCATATTCTACCCAAGAGTGGAGCTGGAGGAATCTGGACTGACCTGTCAAGGTGGGTCAGCACAGGGTGGTTGGGGTACCCACCAATAAGAAACACCTGGGAGCCTCGATTACTGGAGAAGCCTGGGATCACATCAAGCAATCCATTCCAAATAGGGACTATCTGCTTGTTTGTTAAAGCTGTAGCCTCAGAAGGCTCCACACTAGAGCCTATGAAAGTTTCAGAGAACAGCCTGAGCCCAGCAGAGCTGGAGGGCCCAGTCAGGCAAAGGGCAGCTTTGTGCAGACCGTGCACATACAGATAGCCGGCTCAGGGGAGCCAGGCACCTAAAATGGGCAGCTATAGGGAGCAGGCTACTGGGGGTACTTGCATAGAATTCCATGTGCTGACTTTCACAAATGTGCATATTTCCTCTGGAGGCAGGGCTGGAAGAATCTGGACTGCCTTGCCAGAGTGGGTCAGCACAGGATGGTTGGGGGACTCCCCAGGAAGAGATACCTGGGAGCCTCCATTGCTGGGGAACCCTAGGACCCCAACAGGCAGCAAGTCTGCAAGGAGACTGATTGTTGCCAGGTGAAATCGACTGCCTCAGAAAGAGTTTCCTAGTGTGGGATCCCTTCACCCTACGGCAATGAGGATGGCTGGGGTCCTCCTGGAACACCAGAGGCCTGGAGTCCCCCTTCAGCCAAAGGCCAGCTGATGAGGTATGGAGCCAGGCAGGTCCAGGTAGCCAGGGACTTGGAACAGGATAACTGTCAAGAGAAGCTGGGTGACAGGAGTAGGCTATTTGGGGTAACTGGACTCTGCCTAATTCTAAGTCTTGCAAGCAAATGCATTGCCCCCCTAAAGATAGAGCTGAAGCAAAGTCGACTGCCTTGCCAGGATGGGGGGTGACTGGGCAGGAACTTCTCTGATAAGAGGCACCTGAGACCCTCCGTTGCTAGAGTAGCCAGGGACCCCAATCTAACAGCTGGTCCAAATGAAGACTGACCTTTTTAAGGCAGTTGAAAGCTGCTGCCTCAGAAAAAACTTTAGGGGCGGGATTTCTCTGCCCAGGTGGCTTTGCAGTTGGTTTAGACCAACCAGTTCTATGGGCCTGGAGGGTACCAGCTGCACTTGGTAGGCTGATGAGGTACCAACTACGCATGTGCAAGCTTGGCAGTTCCGGGTAGTCAGGGACCAACAATAAGGCAAGTTGTCTGGAGAGGCCAGGACACATGACTGAGCTGCTGGGGATGCAAGGATCAGCCCAATTCCAAGCCTAACCTACGCAAATGTGTATGAGTATTCTACATGGAAGTACAGATGGAAGAGTGGGGGCTGCCTTGCCAAGACGGCGCCTGGTGTGCTGCGGTGGCGTCCTCCGATAAGAGATGCCTGCACGCCTTGATGACGGGTAAGCCTGGGGCCCCCTCAAGCAGCCCTTCCGAAAGGGTCGGGACTGTTAGCAGTAAAGCTGCTGTCTCACAGAGATTTCTGGGAGGTGGGCTCGCTCCACCTTGGAGACTGTACAGGTTTGGGGACTGACCCAAGCTCTGCCAGCCCAGAGGACCCAGGGTGCCCTCAGCAGGTTGACATGTGCGAACAGCACAGATTTGGGGAGTTAGGGACCTGGAACAGGCAAGTTTCTGGAGACACAGGAATGGTCTGTTGGAGGTTCCAGGCATTTACCTTTTTCTAAGCTTAGCTTTGACAAATGCGCATATTCTTCCCTAGGGCAGAGCCCAATGGAGAAAGCTGGACTGCTTGCCAGGGTGGGCCTGTGCTGGATGGCCTAGATACCCCCCAATCAGAGACACCGGGGAGCCTTGGTTACTGGAGAAGCTGACATCAGGGAGCCATCCAAATGGGGACTGACTGTCCCCAGTTTAAAATGGAGCTTTAAAGGGGCGCCTGGGTGGCTCAGTTGGTTAAGCTACTGCCTTCGGCTCAGGTCATGATCCTGGAGACCCAGGATGGAGTCCTACATCGGGCTCCCTGCTCGGCGGGAAGCCTGCTTCTCCCTCTGTCACTCCCCCTGCTTATGTTCCCTCTCTGGCTGTGTTTCTGTCAAATAAATAAAAAATAATCTTTAAAATGGAGCTTTAAAAATAAGATCAGATTGTGGGCTTTTTACATCCAGAGGCTAGTCATTCTGAGGCTTGGGTTTCTGCAGAGCTCCGTGGCCTGGGTGCCTCTGGCAGCCTGTGGGATGTGATTTGAGCATGCACAACCTCAGGAGGCTGATCATGTAGGGCAAGGCCGGTTCATAGGAGCGGTCTATTGGGAGTACCTGGCAGACGCTGAATTCCTATACAAAGGTACATATTTCCCCTGGAGACAGAACTGGAGGATTCTGAGCTGCCTTGTCAGGCCTGGGTAAAGAGAGATGGGCAGGGTACCCTCTACTAATAGATGCTTGGGAACCTTAAAGGGATGAAGAAGCCCGGAACCAATCAGGCATTCAGGCCAATGATCTGTCACCAGATTAAAGCTGCAGCCTTGGAAAGATTTATGAGGGGGCGCTTGCCACCCTAGAGCCTATGCGGGTTTTGGAGAACAGCCTGAGCCCAACAGCTGGAGGGCCCAGCCAGGCAAAGGGCAGCTGGCAGAGTGCAGACTGTGCACATACAGATGCCAGCTCAGGGGAGCCAGGCACATAAAATGGGGCAGCTGTAGGGAGAGGCCTGGTCACAGGAGCAGGCTGGGGGCGGAGGTACTTGCATTGAATTCCAAGTGCTGACTTTCACAAATGCACGTATTTCCTCTGGAGGCAGGGCTGGAGGAATCTGGACAGGATGGTTGGGGGACCCTCCAGGAAGAGCAATCTGGGAACCTTGATTGCTGGGGAACCCTAGGACCCCATCAGGCAGGGTGGGCAAATGGGGACTGACTGTCCCCAGTTTATATCTACCTCAGAAAGATTTCCCCGATGTGGACTACCTCCACCATGAGGCCACATAGGTGCCTGGGGTTTTTCCAGAGCTTTAGGGGCCTGGACCGCAGTAGCCTACAGCCAGCTGAAGGAAAGTAGATTTCCTTGCCCAAGTGGGGCTGGACCCACTGGTTACGGTCTCCTCCAATATGAGACACTTGGAAACCTTGAGGACTGGTGAGCTCAGGACCCCTTCAAGTAGCCAGTCCAAGTAACCATCCAAAGCTCCATCTCAGAAAGATTTGGGAGAGCTGGGCCTCCTCTGCCCAGATGGAGATGCAGGTGGTTGAGATGCACCCTAGCTGGGCTGGCCTGGAGGGGAGTGCACTGCACATTCTCAAGCTGTTCAGGGCAGGGTAGGCAGGAACCTGGAACAGAGTTAAGTGTCTAAGAGGCTGCATCATGGGAGTACATTGTTGGGTTTCCAAGGCATCTGCCTAATCTACACAAATGTGCATATACCCCCCTGGGGGCAGAGCTGGGGGGAATCTGGACTGCCTTACCAGGTCAGGCAAAGCAGGATGGTCTGGGAACCCTCCCAGTATGGATACCTGGGAGCCTTGATTGCTGGAGAAACCTGAGACAGCCTCAGGCAGCTAATCCACTGGGGACTGACTGTTGCCAGTTTAAATCTGTGGCCTCAGAAAAATTTTCCCAGAGCGCTGTACTCCCAGCCTTTCAGGTGATTGAGGACCTCTGGAACACAGGAGCCTGGACTGTGGCCTGCCTCCCAAGGCCAGCTGACAAGGTGGGGACTGGGTGGGGGATGGGTGGGACAGGCAGGTCAGAGGAGCCAGGGACCTGGAATGGGGCAGGTGTAGGGAGAGGCCAAGTCACTGGTGTGGGCCATTGTAGGACGGTCATCTGTTTAATTCCAAGCCCTAACCTAACGCAAATAGGCATGTGGGGGCAAAAAGCAGGCTGCTGCCCAATGTGACATTTCAGCATATTATTTTGGACTAAAGTAATTTAACCAGCCAGTGCAAGAATAATACTCTGACCCTTTTGTCCCTAGAACGTAGGAAATAAATCTCTCATGTGAAAGGTACCCTCCCTGTACCAGGATGTAAAGATAAATTTTAACTGCCAGATAAGGAATTCAGAGCTAAGAAGGCTATTTAAAATACCTTGTTACTTTTATTAATTTTACTACCCCAGCTCAAAGTCTGTGAGAATTTCTTTAAAATTGAAGCTTGCAAATGTAAGTTTTCTTTGTACTGTCAACTCATCATAGATATATTATTTCTATGTCTAAAAATGCTGTAAAGCTGCCCATCTTGGTGGTTTCCTTGGATCTCAATGTTAATATCAGGCCTCTCTGTGTACAGAATTAATCTGTGTCTTGCCGATATAATTCTTTTTTTTAATTTTAGATTTTATTTATTTATTTGACAGGGAGAGAGAGAGAGAGAGAGAGGGAGAGAGAGAGAGTGCAAGCAGGGGAGCAGTAGAGGGAAAGAGAGATGGATAAGCTGACTCTGGGTTGAGCAGGTGGTATGGGGCTCAGTCCCAGGACCCTAGAATCATGACCTGAGCTGAAGGAAGACGCTTAACTGACTTAAGTCTCCCACGTACCCCATGTGTCTTATTAATTTAATTCTTAGATTGCCTGGAAGAATCTTGAAGGGTAGAGCATACTTTTTCCTCCTCCACAGCTGGCAGAGTTGGCAGGATACACATTAACTGGCTGGACACTGCTGCAGCTGAGATGATGGGAGATCCAACAAAAGCTGGCAGGAGGTAAGAATCCTCACCACCACATCAGCTACTGGACCTCTGCCTACAGGGGCTAAATTTAGGTGAGCAGGAGAAAATATTTGTGGAACTAGATCCTTGGCTTTAGGGACTCTGGTGACGTTGTGAGAGTTCTCTTGGCTTGAGATACCCATTTCTATCCAGAGATGGCCATGGTTTCTCTTTGTCCTTTGTCCTTGTCCTTCGTGTCATTTGTTAAAAAAAAAAAAGAATTACTCTAGAAAAGAACACAGGCATAGGGTAATCAGCCTGTTGTTTGAGTTGGCCTCACAGACTGGTGAGTTCACAATTATCATCATACCCACGTCAGTTTAGACAAACTTTGCTGTGGGTCCTCTATGTAAAAGCCAGAGGAGGTTTTTCCTTTTGTCTTATTTTACGTCCTAAGAGCTTTGGTTTGTGACCAGTGGGAATATTCTCTCTGGTTCACTTATTGGGGTGTACCTTGGTGTCCCATCAAGTAGAGTGGGGTTCTGAGACTCACAGTCACAAGCAGTATTGTCTGCTCATGCCAGCTCACAAGGGAGTATGTTCTAAGAAGTCCCAGCCCATAATGAACATTTGTCATCATCTTAACCTTTGTGAGTTCTGGAAAAGTCTCATTACAGTAGTTCCTGTCCCATATCACAGATTAGTGAGTCTGTAACTGGAGGTGTCTCATGTTTGTGTGGGAGTCCAAAGATACTGTTTTCTCTATACGTCTTTACTGCCTGTACAATGAAGGCTTTTGCTGTCTTAGACTTTTTGGAAGTAAAGTTTTGGACCATGCGGGATGCATCATCTATGCTTTTACCAAGGATGCCTCTTGGGTCTGTGGTCTAAGCCTAAAAAATTGCCTTTGGGTCTTTCCAAAAGAAGACCCAAAAAGGCTTATGGATTTGAGTCACAACTGAGATAATAAAGATTCTAGTCATCATTGCCAGATGATGAATCCTTTAAATTGGCTGTATTTGAAAGAAAAAATATTATTTACAGAGAGTTCTCAATTCTGTTAGGATGATGGCTAGCCTTTGAAGCTCCCTTGACAAGGTGAAAGAACAGTAATTTGACTTAAGATAAAAATATTGTCCACAATCAATGTAAATTCTCTTTCTTAAAATCCAGCCTTATCTGCCTCTTTTAACTTCCTTTACCCCCACATAATTTACACAGAGTGCTCTAGCCTAATCTGTAGGTTCAAAGTACACAGGTCACTCACATAAATGCTGACACCCAGGAAATCTACCTAAAGCAGCCAAGACTGATAGTGAGGCTTGCTTTGCCCCGACTTCTCAGGGCTCCGGAACTGGGCTCTGTCAGCTTCAGGCATGTCTGTGCAATTTCTTTTGCAGATGGATGCTGGACACTCCCACCCACACAACCCATTTTATGTCCTCTGGACAGCAGCAGAGCCTTCAAATTATAAAAGCCCTTTTGCTTCCACTTTCAGAAGTTCCTACCAAATTTAGAGAGGAAATTAGGAAGATCAGCGGTCATCCACAACACCTCCCCCGCCCTCCGCACCCACACACTCACACAGATAAAACAGATGACTAAAATATTTCCTAGACCCTCCATAAGTGATCAGCAGGAGGTCGGTGTTCAGGGGCTGATAGAAGCCAAAGTTAAATTGTGTACTCAGAAAGAGGACTTGTAAACAATGCTTTGTACAGACGTTTCAAAGGCATAAATATCTTGATTCCCATTTTAGTTATAAATCTCTCTGATATGAAGAAGCAAGTCTGATTACAAAGGCAGGTCAGTCCCTTGATATTCAGGTTGTAATCCACTACTTTGTGGAAAATAAAAACAGCCATCTTTGTCTTGCAACTCTCTAAAGTGTTAAAATAATCTAGAAATTTTATGAAGTTGCCTAGCTTTTATATGTAGTGGTGTTATCACTTATAATTCTGCTTAATATCTTTTTTAAAGATTTTATTTATTTATTTGACAGAGAGAAACACAGCTAGAGAGGGAACACAAGCAGAGGGACTGAGAGAGGGAGAAGCAGGCTTCCCGCTGAGGCAAGCCTGATGTGGGGCTCCATCCTGAGTCTCCAGGATCATGACCTGAGCCGAAAGCAGTTGCTTAACCAACTGAGCCACCCAGGCGCCCCAATTCTGCTTAATATCTTGAATTGCTGTGTGTCACAGAAATAACCAAATTTCCTTCTTGATTGCATTGTGTGAACTCTGATCAGATTTTTAACCACTGCCATTTTTAAATCTTTTATCATATACAGACAGCTTTATATTTTTATTCAGATGCTTTCTTAAAAGTATTCCTACACCAATGCTTCATCTTCAAGGAAAGTCATGAAAAAGACTCTAATATAGGCTTCTGAGAACTTTAAGATCTTTAAGTAAAAACTCCAGAATTCGTGGAAAAACTGGATTCAAGCAAAACAAGAATAATTGCATGTGAGTGAATAAACTGAGGAAGAAAAAGAATGTAATTGTTATGGCTTTTGGTTAGAAACATTACTGATTTTTGAAAATGTTTTATTTCCAGATTTAAGGAAACTTTTTTTCTCTTAATCTCACTGATTTATAGCATTTTGGTAAATTACACCCTTTTAAGCAGAACTGGAAATCTTTGTGTTCTTTTCCCTACCTGATCCCCTCAGAATGCGGAAACTCTCAGTGAGTATTTTTATATTCTCATGGAAGTATATTTATTTGCATCAGTTCAATAAGATTCTGTTCTTATAACAAGATACAATTGGAGATGCTGGTTTTATTACAGAGGCTTTGAGTGGAATGTTGTATATGAGAGAAACATGCATTGACCCAGATATAAACAGACAGATTTAAGGAACTGAGATTGATTTTTATGGAGCTAATAAAGCCCCTTGGAAATACCAGCCTGATACATTGCTTATAGGGTAACCAGCAGCCTTACTAGGTAAGTAAGGAAGATCAACTTTATTGCTGGTATAAGAACGCCAAAATATTTTGGGGACCTCAAGAAAAAAGGAAATAATTGAAACTTATAAGTATTATAGGCAAAGTCTGATGGACTTTGGCTAGGCTTCTTAGCCTTGAGAAGCTATTAAAAGTTGAATATGAAGATTCCTTATGAAAAGTTCCAGCAGGGACACATGGGTGGCTCAGTCGGGTAAGCATCCCACTCTTGATTTTGGCTCAGGTCATGATCTCAGAGTCATGAGATTGAGCCCTTCATTGGGCTGTGCGCTGGGCAGGGAACATGCTTAAGATTCTCTCCCTCCTTGCCCTCTGCCCTCCCGCTCACCCTGTCTATAAAGAAAAAAGTTCCAGCAAGGCAGATTTAGAAGACCCTATACGATCAATCACTATGCTTGCTGCTTTTATGGAAAGCACCAGGCCAAGTTTATTAAAAGTAAACTCATTTTGGGGCACCTGGGTGATTCAGTGGGTTAAAGCCTCTGCCTTTGGCTCAGGTCATGATCCCGGAGACCCGGGATCGAGCCCCGCATCGGGCTGCTGCTCAGCAGGAAGCCCGCTTCTCCCTCTCTCACTCCCCCTGCTTGTGTTCCCTCTCTGGCTGTGTTTCTCTCTGTCAAATAAATAAATAAATAAAATCTTAAAAAAAAAAAGTAAACTCATTTTACAGACAAATTAGTCTTAATTTGGCTAACTTCGAAAATGAGGGTAACTCCAGAGAGAAGAATAATGTTTCAGTAACATTTTTGTGAATATTAGATTCTACTTCTTTTTAAAATAAGTTTATTTTATGCTTCAGTGTTCCAAGATTCATTGTTTATGCACCACACCCAGTGTTCCATCTAATACGTGCCCTCCTTAATACCCACCCAACTCACCCATCTCCTCCAACCCTCCCTTCCAAAACCCTCAGTTTTTCAGAATCCAAAGATTCTCATGCTTTGTCTCTCTCTCTGATTTATCCCAGTTCAAATTTCCTTTCCTTTACCTAATGTCCTCCATGTTACACCTTATGCTCCACAAGTAAGTGATACCATATGATACTTCACTTTCTCTGCTTGGCTTATTTCATTCAGCATAATCTCCTCCAGTCCCATCCATGTTGATACAAAAGTTGGGTATTCGTCCTTTCTGATGGAAGCATAATATTCCATTATATATATGGACCATATATTCTTTATCCATTCATCTGTTGAAGGGCATCTTGGCTCTTTACACAGTTTGGCAATTGTGGCCATTGCTGCTATGAACATTGGGGGTATATTTGGCCCTTCTTTTCAATACCTCTGTATCTTTGGGGTAAATACCCATTAGTGCAATCACAGGGTCATAGGATAGCTCTATTTTTAATTTTTTAAAGAATCTCCACACTGTTTTCGATAGTGGCTGCACCAATTTGCATTCCCACCAACAGTGTAAGAGGGTTTCCCTTTCTCAACATCCTCTCCAACATTTGTTGTTTCCTGTCTTGTTATTTTGGCCATTCTAACTGGTATAAGGTGGTATCTCAATGTGGTTTTGATTTGAATTTCCCTGATAGCTAGTGATGATAAACATTTTTTCATGTGTCTGTTAGCCATTTGTATGACTTTTATGGAGAAGTGCCAGTTCATGTCCTCTGCCCATTTTTTGATGTGATCATCTTTTTTTTGGGGTGTTGAGCTTGAGGAGTTCTTTATAGATCTTGGATATCAGCCCTTTGTAGTGTCATTTGCGAATATCTTCTCCCATTCTGTGGTTTGCCCCTTTGTTTTGTTGACTGTTTCCTTTGCTGTACAGAAACTTCTTATTTTGATGAAGTCCCATGCTTTTGTTTCCTTTGCCTTTGGAGACATGTCTTGAAAGAAGTTGCTGTGGCAGATGTCAGAAGAGTTACTACATGTGCTCTCCTGTAGGATTTTGATAGATTCCTGCCGCACATTGAGGTCTTTCATTCATTTCGAGTTTATCTTTGTGTATGGTGTAAGAGGATGGTCAAGTTTCATTCTTCTATACATAGCTGTCCAGTTTTCCCAACACCATTTATTGAAGAGACTCTTTTTTTCCACTGGATATTTTATCCTGCTTTATCAAAGATTATTTGAACACAGTTGAGGGTCCATATCTGGACTCTCTACTCTGTTCCATTGATCTATATGTCTATTTTAGTGCCAGTACGATGCTGTCTTGGTGATCACAGCTTTTTTTTTTTTAAGATTTTATTTATTTATTTGACAGAGAGAAACACAGCCAGAGAGGGAACACAAGTAAGGGGAGTGAGAGGGAGAAGCAGGCTTCCCGCTGAGCAGGCAGCCCAATGCGGGGCTCAATCCCGGGTCTCCGGGATCATGACCTGAGCCGAAGGCAGTTGCTTCACCAACTGAGCCACCCAGGTGCCCCAAGTGATCACAGCTTTGTAATAAAGCTTGAAATCAGGTAACGTGATGCCCCCAGCTTTGTTTTTCTTTTTCAACATTTCCTTAGCAATTCAGGGTCTTTTCTGGTTCCATATACATTTTAGGATTGTTTGTTCTAGCACTTTGAAAAATCCTGGGGGAATTTTGATTGGGATGGCATGAAAGTATAGATTTCTCTGGGCAGTATAGACACTTTAATAATGTTTTTTCTTCCTATCCATGAGCATGGAATGCTTTTCCATCTTTTTGTGCCTTCTTCAATTTCTTTCATAAGTCTTGTGTAGTTCCTTGAGTACAGATCCTTTACCACTTTGGTTAGGTTTATTCCAAGTATCTTATGGTTTTTGGTGCTATAGTAAATGGAATCAATTCTCTAATTTCCCTTTCTGTATCTTCATTGTTAATGTATAAGAAAACAACTGATTTCTGTGCATTGATTTTGTATCCTGCCATATTACTGAATTGTATGAGTTCTAGTAGTTTGGGGGTGGAATCTTTGGGTTTTCCATATAAAGTGTCATATCATCTGTGAAGAGAGAGAGTTTGACCTCTTTGCCAATTTGAATACCTTTTATTTCTTTTTGTTGTCTGATGCTGTTGCTAGGACTTCTAACACTATGTTGAACAATAGTGGTGAGAGTGGGCATCCTTGTCTTGTTTCTGATCTCCATGGGAAGGCTGTCAGCTTTTCCCCATTGAGAATGATATTTGCGGTGGGTTTTTGGTAGATAGATTTTATGCAGTTAAGGAATGTTCCCTCTATCCCTATACTTTGAAGAGTTTTAATCAGAAATGGATGCTGTATTTTGTCAAATGTTTTTTTCTGCATCAATTGAAAGGAACATATGATTCTTCTCTCTTCTTGTATTGATTTGTTCTATCACATTAATTGATTTGTGAACCACCCTTGCATCCCAGGGATAAATCCCTGATCGTGGTGGATAATCTTTTTAATGTACTGTTGGATCCTACAAGCTAGGATCTTGAGAATCTTGGCATCCATATTCATCAGGGATATTGATCTGAAATTCTTTTTTTTTTTTTTAAGATTTTATTTATTTGACAGAGAGAGAGATCACAGGGTGAATAGGTATTATTTCTTCTTTGAATGTTTGGTAAAATTCCCCAGGGAATCTGTCAGGTCCTGTTTTTTGGGAAGTTTTTGATCACTGCTTCAATCTCGTTACTAGATACTGGTCTATTCAGATTGGCAATGTCTTCCTGTTTCAGTCTTGGAAGTTTATAGGTTTCTAGGAATGCATCCATATCTGCTAGGTTGTTTAACTTATTGGCATGTAACTGTTGATAATAATTTCTGATGATTGTTTCTATTTCTTTGATGTTAGTTGTCATCTCCTCCCTTTCATTCATAATTTTATTAATTTAGGTCCTCTCTTCTTTTGGATTAGTTTGGCCAGTGGTTTATCGATCTTATGAATTCTTTCAAAGAACCAGATTCTGGTTTCGTTGATGTGTTCTTCTGTATCTCTAGTTTCTAATTCATTGATTTCTGCTCTAATCTTAATTATTTCCCTTCTTGTGTATGGGGTGGGCTTAATTTATTGTTGATTTTCCAGTTCTTTTTTTTTTATTGTTACTAATTTTTTTTCCAGTGTTCCAAGATTCACTCCCCATTCCCCACACCCAGTGCACCCTCTAGGTGTCCCCAGTACCCACCACCAGGCTTTCCCATCCCACAACACCCCTCCCTCCAAGTCGCTCAGTTTGTTTCTGTGTCCAAAGTCTCTGTTGTTTCGTTTCCCTCCCTAGATTACCCTAGTTCCCATTTACTTTCCTTCTCCCACTGTCCTCCAGGTTACCCTTCATGCACCACAAGTAAGTGAAACCATGTGATACTTGACCTTCTCTTCTTGGCGTATTTCACTGAGCATAATCTCCTCCAGTCCAGTCCATGTTGCTACAAAAGTTGGATATTCGTCCTTTCTGATGGAGGCATAGTATTCCATTGTATATATGTACCACATCTTCACATGCACAAGGGCGCCCACATGCACGGGGGCGCCCACACACTCGGGGGACGCCCACACGCTCGGGGGACGCCCACACGCTCGGGGGACGCCCATACTCTCGGGGCCGCCCACACGCCCGGGGGGTGCCCACACGCCCGGGGGGTGCCCACACGCCCGGGGGAACACACACGCACGGGGGGGGGGCGCCCACATGCTCGGGGGCGCCCACCCCAGAATTCATGCTTTTAATTATATTTTAATTATTCTTTGCCTGTTGATGCAAAGTTAAATATTCTTTCTTTCTGGAACTAAGACTGCTAACGGAAGCCAGCCGACAGCAGCAGGAACTGTTCTATGTGTGAACTGCAGTTGCAGAGAGCTGTATAGCGAAGGTATTGTGGAACTCTTTGCGCTCCTCCTGGCAGAGTGGCTTCTATTTCTGGTGAACAACCTGGTCTGGAGCCACTCTCCTGGCTCCCAGCCTCTCCATCTCATATTCTTTGTTCCCTTCTCTGGGACACTTTTCCCAATGCTTCAGTGGATCCATCTGTCCACACTTCCTGCCACCAGAACCATTCACCCATTCTTTCATGCAGCAGAATTTAGGAAGCGCCCGGTGGCTGCCGCCATGTTCACCCAGCCTCCCCATTTGGGGTTTTGCATTGGAGTGTTGTCTTCCTGAGCTTCTGGCTTGCTTTCTGGGGGCGGGGTCTGCGGAGCTGTTTTCAGTCTCTTCTACCTGGGCTGCGTCTCTCCGCCCCTTTGCTAGAGGCTGGTCTCAAGGGTAACCAGCTTATCAGGTTACAATTCTCTGGTAGCGGAGCGTTGTTCTTTTACGTCTTTTTTCAGCTGCTGAGGAAGTCAGGTCGGAGCAAGATGTCTGTGCCCAGACCTCCCTCCCAGAGAGAGCCTCTACACAGGGAGGGGCTCTTTCCAGCCTCCCGGTTGGCAGCCTGTCACAGCCGGGCTGGCGCAGATGCTGGATTGATTTCTTCCCCCACCCCCGCTTGTCGCTTCACTCCCGCACCTCAAAGCCACAACTCCTTTTGGATCGCACGACCTTGTCTGTGCCCCGGGACCCGCAGCCCCTCCGGTCCCACGCAAGTCTGTAAAATCGTCTTCCCTGGGGGGTCTGCGCCCAGCCCACGGGGTGGAGAGAAGCAGGAGAGAAAGGCAGTGGCGGGAAAAATAGAATCCATGCCTGCCGCTCTCGCGGCAGCTGCGGGGGTGGTGGTGGGGGCGGCGGCGGCAGCAGTGGCAGTGGCAGTGGCAGCAGCGTTGGCACCAGCGGCGGAAAAAACAAATTTAAAAAGTCTTCTTGCCTTGCTGCAGGCTCCGCTGTGTTCCCGTTTCTGTCTTGCCCCGATTCAGACTGTAATCTGCTGTTATTCCTCACTCACAGAGAACTTTCATTTTGGGGTATTTGCTTTCAATGGTTCAGCTCTGCGGGCTTCCTCCCCCACTCCCCTGTCTCTGGGGGCAAGGCTCCGGGCCCTCTTACTTGTTTCTACCTTTTTGCCGATGGTCCTTGTCTCCCGTGGTGATCCAAAAGTGTGAAATATCACATTTCAGGCTGATTTCATGGGTGTTCACAGTGGTCCTGTAGTGCTTTTTTTGCTGGAATTCAGCTCTCTTCAGGGAACTCCCCGACATGCAGTCACCTGGCCTTCCGCCATCTTGAAGACCGATTTTCCAGTTCTTTAAGGCATAAAGGGAGTTCATATATTTGGGATTTTTCAATTTTTTTTTTTTTTTTTTGAGTGAGGCTTGAATGGCTATGTATTTTCCCCTTAGGATTGCCTTTGCCATATCCCATAGCTTTTGGATTGATGTATCTTCATTCTTGTTGGTTTCCATGAAATGTTTAAGTTCTTCTTTTATTTTCTGGTTGATCCAAACATTCTTGAGCAGGATGGTCTTTAGCTTCCAAGTGTTTGAATTCCTTCCAAACTTTTTCTTGTGGTTGAGTTCCAGTTTCCAGTCATTGTGGTCAGACAATGCAGGGAATAATCTCAGTCTTTTGGTATTGGTTGATCCCTGATTTGTGACCCAGTATGTGGTCTATTCTGGAGAAAGCTCCACATGCACTCGAGAAGAAGAATATTATGATGTTTTAGGGTGGAATGTTCTGAAAGTATCTATGAGGTCCATCTGGTCCAATGTGTCATTCAAAGCTCTAGTTTCTTTGTTGATTTTCTGTTTAGATGACCTGTCTATTGCTGAGAGTAGAGTTTTAAGATTGCCTATAATTGGGGTGCCTGGGTGGCTCAGTTGGTTAAGCAACTGCCTGCGGCTCAGGTCATGATCCCGGAGTCCCAGGATCGAGTCCCACATCGGGCTCCCTGCTCGGTGGGAAGCCTGCTTCTCCCTCTCTCACTCCCACTGCTTGTGTTCCCTCTCTTGCTTTGTTTCTCTCTGTCAAATAAATAAAATCTTTAAAAAAAAGATTGCCTATAATTAATGTATTCATATCAATATGACTCTTTATTTTGCTTAACAGTTGGTTTACATAGTTGGCTTCTCCCATGTTGGGGGCATAAATATTTACAATTGTTAGATCTTCTTGGTGTATAGACCCTTTAAGATTGAGGTAGTGTTCTTCTGTATCTCTGACGACAGTCTTTAGCTTAAAATCTAATTTATCTGGTATAATAATCACTACCCCAGCTTTCTTTTGAGGCTCATTGGCATAAAAGATGGTTGTCCATCCCCTCACTTTTAGTCTGGATGTATATTTAGTTTCAAAATGTGTCTCTTATAGACAGCATATGGACAGGTCCTGTTTTATCCAGTCTGCAACCCTGTGCCATTTTTATGGGAGCATTTAGATTGTTCACATTGAGAGTGATTATTGAAAGACACATTTTTTTTATTGACATCATGTTGCCTGTGAAATCCTTGTTACTGTAGATTGTCTTTTTATATTTCTGTTTTGTGTCACTCTTGGGTTCTTTTCTCTTTTACAGAACCCCCCTTATATTTCTTGTAGTGATGGCTTGGTGCTCACGTAATCTTTTAGACCTTATTGGTCCAGGAAGCTCTTTCTCTCTCCATCCATTTTTAATGTCAGTCTTTCTGGATAAAATATCTTTAGCTGCATATTCTTTTTGCTTAGTGTCCTGAATATGTCTTTCCAGCCCTTTCTGGCTTGCCAGATTTCTGTGGACAGGTCTGATGTTATTCTGATGGTCCTCCCTCTGTACATAAGGGATCTCTTCCCCCTAGCTGCCCTTAAGACACATTCTTTGAATTTATGATTTGTGAATTTCACAGTGATGTGTCTGGAGGTTTTTCTAGCCTTGTTGATCCTTGGAGGGGGAGGGGCTGTACTCTCTGCCTCTATGACACAAACACTTGTTTCATTCCCCAGATTAGGGAAATTTTTATCCAGGATTTGTTCAACTATATCTAATCTTCTCTCTCTTTACTCCCTCAGGGACCCCAATAATTCTGATATTGGAATGTTTCATGATGTCATTTATTTCCCTAATTCTATTTTCATGGGATTTTAGCTGTTTGTTCCAAGACTTCTGCTCCTCCTCAATCAATCTGTTTTCTAGACCACTAATGCGATCTTCTGCTTCACTTACCCTAGCTGTTAGAGTATTTAGATTAGCTTGGATTTCACTGATAGCATTTTTAACCTCTGATAGGTCGACTCGACTCTCACTTCCACCATTAGTTATTCTATGTTGTCACTAATGGTCTTTTCCAACTTCACCATTGCTTGGATTATTGCTACTCTGAATTACATTTCTGTCATATTGTTTATGTCCATATCTAGTAGTTCTGTGACAGAGGTTTCAGTCTCTTAATTTTTCTTCTGTTGGGTGTTCCTCCTCCAAGTCATTTTGGTAAGGGGTGGTTGAGGGGATATATAGGTGAATATATCGACCATGATCCAGGCAAGTTGCCCATTGGAAGGTTTTGGAGCAGTTGGAAGTCACCAACAAAAAGAAAGAAAAAAAAAAGAGAGAAAGAAAGAAAAAACCCAGCCAAAATGGGCCCCAAAGGTAGGATTTATATGGCACAAAAACAAAAAGACCGTCAAAAGTAAAAGACAAGGGGAAAAAAAAGCCAACAACCTCCAAAAATAAGATCTATATAGTACAAAGGCAAAAATAAATACACAGAAACACTGACAGAAGAATAAAATGGGAAGGTGGTTACAAACCCTCAATGTGGGCAAGGAAAATATTTCAGTCCTTCCTGGGTGTATCTTGTTATTTTTGTTAGAGGACTCAACTTTCCAGAGATATAGGAAAATTAAACTGGTTTATATATAGGGGTAGTATTGAATAGGAAAAAAAAGCATTACCTTGAAGCTTATACCTATATATATATATTTATTTTTTTTATTTTTATTTTTTTAAAAGATTTTATTTATTTGACAGAGAGAAACACAGCCAGAGAGGGAACACAAGCAGGGGGAGTGACAGAGGGAGAAGCAGGCTTCCCGCCGAGCAGGGAGCCCGATGTGGGACTCGATCCCGGGTCTCTGGGATCATGACCTGAGCAGAAGGCAGTTGCTTAACCAACTGAGCCACCCAGGCGTCCCATATATATATATATATATATATATATATATATATATATATATATATATATATATATATTTTTTTTTTTTTTTTAAAGAAAGAAGAAAGACAGGTATGTATATGAAAAAAGTTCAAGTTAAAAAATTATTATGGAATGTTGTATTAAACATCAAGTTGTAATAAGTGGGTTAAAAATAATCATAAAGAACAAGAATTGTGAGGGAATTTTAAAATTTAAAACAAATTTTAAAAAATGAAAATAATTTTTAAAAAATGAGAAGCTGCATCTATAAAATATATAGGTTTGGGGGCAGTACTGGGAGCTTAATATTTTGTTTTTCCCTGATGTTGGAGTTTTACAGTTTTATGGAGACCCTTTGGTGGTTGTCCTCTTGTTCTTTTGGCTTGCCTTATGGGGGAGGGGCCTGCTGTGTTGTTTTTTCAGTCAGTCTTGCTTGGACTGAGTCACACAGCCCACTACCAATGGCCTGGGCCCTGTGGAAATCGGTTTTTCAGGGTTTTGTTCAATGGAGGGTTTTGTTCTTTAGTGGCTTTTTGTTGTTTCTCGAGAGTCAGAGCAAAGTAGGCTGTCTGTACCCAGACCTCTGTCTTAGATGCCTCAGTCTGCTCCCCTATGGACTGTCCAGCCAGACTCGCCCTCTGCAAAACTCCCCTGTACACCGCCACCTCTCACAGGGGGCGTGCACCCCCAGTCACTACCACTGTGGTTGCCCAAGGCCCCCGGCTTGTTCTGTACCCCCGTGCCACAGAAACTGTGAGTGATATCGGTTTGGGTGAGCCTGCCACTGCCAGGACCGCTGTCTGGAGCCCACACCCACGCTGGATGCTGTTGGACCTGGAGGCTGCACACGTCATGGGCAGAAGGTTGCGGGCATAGGAGCCTCTGGTACAGGTGGGGCTGCACCCATCCCAAGTGGTGGTGCAAGCAGCAGAAAGCCACAGGCTCAAAAACCACAGGCTGGAGTCCCCGCAGGGTTCACTCAGATGCAGGTGGGCACTGACTACAGCCATCCAGGGAACACAGATTTATGTCTATGCCCATGGCTGTCAGATTCCACCAGTTACCCCTTAAGATCCTTTGTCATTGAGTGCTTTTAACTAGACTCCAAGTTGATGCTGGTCCCCAAGGACAGGGCATTTTTGCATTGGGGTATTATTTTCCAATGGGTTGCTTCTGGTGGCTCCCTCCCCTTCTGTTTCTCCTTCAAAATCAGTCCAAGTGCTCCCACTCTGCTTTACCTCTTCACTAATGCTCTTCTGCCCCTGTAGAGATCCAGAAGTGTATAGTCTTACATCTCAGGTTGATTTCATGGGTGTTCAGAGTGTTCTGGTAGATATTTAGTTCACTTCAGGGGACTGGTTGAAATAAGGTCTCCTACTTTTCCACCATCTTGCCTTAAGCTTTCCTAGATTCTACTTCTGTTGTCTTTGAGGTTTTGTTTACTACCTTTAGACTAGATTTTGAATTCTTCTCACTTCTTCCGATGACTGATTCAACATTTCTGATTCTCCCATCCTTTTGACTTAGAATCATTGAGTATTAAAACACTTTTTTCCCTGAAACTCTGGAAACTGAATATGAAGGACCTGATATAACCTTCAGGAAAATCAGCATGATAGATTACATCAAGGTGATTTTCATGCCTGTTGCTCTCTAGAGGGGCCATTCAAAAAGATCGCCAGAGACCATCAAACTGTAAACCGGGAGACTGTCTCTGATAGCTACTACCTTCCCTCACTATATTCAAAGATGCTTCAAGTCTGACATTGAAGTGCGTGGTTGCAGATGGCCCCAGCTCCACACCCCTGGAGGGCCTTGAATGCACAAGGATGACTGGCTGGGTAGGGACCTGGAATAGGGAAAGGGTCTGGAGCAGCTGAGTGATGGAAGGGAGCTGTTGGAGGTACAAGGAATGTGCACGATTCCAAACTCCAACATACACAAATGCACAAAATCCTCCAGAATGCCAACCTGGAGGAATGCAGACTGTATTGCTAGGGTAGGCTGGGAGGACTCTGGGCTGGGTACCCTTCAGTACCAGATCCTTGGGAGCCTCGATTGCTGAGAATGTCCCAGACCTCATCAGGCATCCAGGCCAAATGGGGAGTTAACTGCTGCTGCCTCTAGAATATTTTTGGAGGTTGTGTTCTCTCTAGCCTGAGGCTGTTCAGAAGGTTTTGTTGTGGCAGGAGTTCCCCAGGATGGGAGCATCCCAGAAGCCCAAGACTAGCTGACAAATGCAGAGACCATGCATGCATGGCGGAATAACTTGAATATTTCAGTGACAATCTCAAGGTGATTTTACAAGGGTGGGCTCCCTCTCCTCTTGAGATAATGCAGATGGTTGTGGGTGCAGCCAAGTGCAGACTGTTCGTACTAGGCAGAGCAGGTCAGGGGAGCCAGAAATCCGAAACAGGTCAATGTTGAGGAAGGCCTCGTCCCAGGAGCAAGCTGTTTGGGGTAACTGCCATTTGCCTAAGCCAGACCTAACCTACACAAAGTGTACATTCCACCTGAAAGCTGTTTCGTTGTGGAAAGCAAATAATGCTCCAAGGCTGATTTTTGTCTTTGCCAACAAGGTATTTAACACTGGTTCAGTGTTGTGGGCTTCATAAGCCAATAACATGTAATTTGTTAGAATGATTTTAGGAGGTTCACTGTGAAACATTTCTAGTTCTTTTAATAGATTATTTTCTGTTAACCTCAAATAATATCTTTTTGCTTTTGTTGCCACACTTATTGCTTATTCTATTTTTTTAAAGATTTATTTATTTGACAGAGAGAGAGATCACAAGTAGGCAGACAGAGAGGCAGAGAGAGAGAGGAGGAAGCAGGCTCCCTGTTGAGCAGAGAGCCCAACACAGGCCTCGATCCCAGGATCCTGAGATCATGACCTGAGCTGAAGGCAGAGGCTTTAACCCACTGAGCCACCCAGGTGCCCTGCTTATTCTATTTTTGCACATCCCATCGTGTTGTGTGCCTTATGTTTCCATTGACTCCAATAGGTGAAGGTGAAGTTTTGCCTAGAACACACTGTCCTGGTCCAATTTTTCTCTTGTAACTGGTGGAGAAGGCATCAAGGCCATAGCCCCAGGTACTTGCTTTATAGGTTTATCGAAAAGTCTAAGAGGTATAAAGGTATTTGTGTTCCATTCCACCAACACTTCCTTAACAACATGTTTTCCTTCAGGGCACCTGGGTGGCTTAATCAGTTAAGCAGCTGACTCTTGATTTTTGGCTCAGGTCATGATCTCAGGGCTCCTGGGATGGAGCCCTGCATTGGGCTCCATGCTCAGCAGGGCGTTGCCAGAGGATTCTCTCTCCGTCTGCCCCAACCTTGCTCATGATTTTTTCTCTCTCAAAAGGAAATAATTAAATAAATCTTTAAAACAACCCCTCCCCAAACATGTTTCCCTTCTATCATGGAAAGGCCTTCTGTGACTTGGTGGCACCACTCTTCTTTTTTATAGTGGACAACATGAAAGTGAGGTAATCCAATGTCATTTTCCTCATTTATGTGCCAATATTCTAATTTCACAGTTGCCCAAGAAATCAGATTTTGGGATGCCTCATATCTAGTTCCAATTGGGTTCTTTGCTATCTCAGATGACCAGGGTAGCCCCAAGATTATAGCCATTCTAATAGTCTTCTATGTAACAATCTTAACTTCAAAAATAGACAGTCTACACATAGAAAAACATCTTTTATATCATTTTTAGTATTTTGTCACTTTTTAGCATTTTTCCAAACTGCTTTCTGTCAAATATTTATTGCTCTATTTCCTTCTGTGTGAAATTCACTTACATTTTGTAATATATTGCTAATTTTATCCATCTATATACCCATGGATGACAAAGCTGCCATTGATGTGTGTTAAATTGAGATTGCTTGGTTTCAAAAACACTAAAGCTTAATATGATTCAATCAATTTGGAATTGAGAAAATAGCTTCCATTGTTCTTTCACTTAAGCCTCTTAGTGGCCCAATAAGACCTGTAATGGTGTCCTTCCTTAGCAAATCTGTTTATGGCATAGTTTGTAAATTGGGCATAAACAAAGATGGATAAAACTGAGCACAATTTGGGATCAATATCTCCCTTGAATGTACTCTGTATTCAGTTGCAAAGTGTAGGCTACTGTTGCAGCTTCCATTATGACCATGGAGGTTTTCTTAATATATGTTCCCATATTCTTGGGGTAGAAATTTTGGTGTGAGAGAGGAGCCTTATGTATACCACCAAGGATAATGATATGTTACATGCTCCTTAACCTATATGTCCTCTGTAGACCTTGCAAGGTGGTCTCTCTTCTTTTAAAATCTAGAGCTAGTGTACATGAATGCATTCTTTATTTTTCTAATAGGTGACTGTGGCATAAACAGTGTAAGTTGAGAGTATAGTAAATGATCAATTTTTTGGCTAATTTTTATTTATAAGTGTAATTGCCAATTCTGGGTATTCAGTAGTTGCTTTTATATAGAATAAAGTGCTATGACACAAAGTAAGCAAGGAGTTAAATTGATGTATTTTCAGAATACTGGCATGTGTCCAGTGCTATGCTCAATTTTGTAAGATAAAGAAAAATTACAAAATCAGTACCTGGCTGCCTTGGGGTGTGTGTGTGTGTGTGTCTGTGTGTGTCTGTGTGTGTCTGTGTGTATAAATATATTATTTATTTGAGAGAGAGAGCACAAACAAGGGCAGGGGCAGAGGGAGAGAGAGTAGCAGGCTCTCACTGAGCAGGGAAGACTGAGAGGAGATGTGGGGCTTGATTCCAGCATTCTGGGATCAGGACCTGAGCCACCCAGGGGCTCCTATATACCTTGGTTTATAATATGAAGAGACAGGTAGTGGTCAGGCCAATCTTTCTCCTTCAAGTCAGCTTCTAATAGGAGGTGTTGTTCAGGGTGTCCTGAATGGTACAATTGTAAATGGGATTGCTTTCTTAATTTCTTTCTGTTGCTTTGTTATTAACATATAAAAATGACACCAATTTCTGTACATTGATTTTGTATCCTGCAACCTAACTGAATTCATTTTTCAGTTCTAGTAAATTTTTGTTGGAGTCTTTAGGGTTTTCTATATATAGTATCATGTCATCTGCAAATAGTGAAAGTTTTGCTTCTTCCTTACTGATTTGGATGCCTTCCATTCCTTTTTCTTGTCTGATTGCTATGGCTAGAACTTGCAGGACTATGCTGCATAAAAGCAATAAAAGTGGACTTGTCTTGGTCTTGATCTTAGAAGAAAAGCACTCAGTGTTTCACCATTGAGTATGATGTTTGTTGTGAGTTTTTCATAGATGGCCTTTATTATTTTGAGATGGCCTTTATTATTTCATAGATTGGCCTTTATTTATTATTTCACCTTTTTTATTTACTAATATATGTTGAGAGTTTTATCATGAATGGATGTTGTACTTTGTCAAATGCTTTCTCTAAATCTATTGAAATGATGGTACTTCCTCTTGTTAACATGATATACCTCATTTATCAAATTTTAAATGCTAAACTACCTTGCATCCCAGGAATAAATGTCACTTTATCATGGTAGGGATGATACCACTTTTTAAATATATTGTTGGATTTGGTTTTCTAATATTTTGTTGAGTACCTTCCATATATGTTTATCAGATATATTAGCCTATAGTTTTCTTTGTGGTATTTTTATTTGGTTTTGTTATCAGGATAATGCTGGCTGGTAGAATGAATTTGGGAGCTTTCCCTTCCTCTTCTATTTTTGGAATACTTTGAGAAAAATTGGTATTAACTCTTCTTTAAATGTTTGGTAGAATTCACCTGTGAAGCCATCTCATCCTGAAATTTTGTTTTTTGGGAGTTTTTGGATTACTGATTTGATTTCATTGCTAGTAATCAGTCTGCTCAAACGTTCTATTTCTTCTTCATTCAGTTTAGGGAGGTTATATGTTTCTAGGAATTTATTTGGTTCTAGGATATCCAGTTTGTTAGCATATCATTTTCCATGACATACTCTTATAATCCTTTGTATTTCTGAGGTGTTATTTTTCTTCTTTCATTTCTGATTTTATTTATTTGAGTCCCTTTTCCTTGTCTCTCTCTCTTTTTTTTTAGTCTGGCTAAAATTTTTTTTAAATTTTGTTAATGTTTTCAAAGAACTAGCTTTTGGTTTCATTGATCTGTTCTGTTGTTTTTTAAATCTCTATTTCAATTATATCTGCCCTAATCCTTATTATTTCCTTCCTTCTGCTAGTTTTGGGCTCTGTTTCTCTTTTCTAGCTTCTTTAGGTGTAAAGTTAGGTTGTCTGAGATTTTTCTTGTGTCTTGAGACAGGCCTTTATTGCTATAGACTTCCCTCTTAGAGTAGTTTTTGCTGCATCCCAAAGATTTTGGACCACTGTGTTTTCATGTTCATTTGTCTCTATTTACTTACTTACTTGCTTACTTATTTATTTTTTCTTTATTTTTTCTTTATTGACCCATTTGTTGTTTAGTAGTTTTTAACCTCCATATATTTTTGGGTTTTTTTCCATATTTTTTTCTTATGGTTGATTTCTAGTTTCATAGTGCTATGGTGAAAAAAGATGCATGGCTTGACTTTGATCTTTTTTAATTTGTTAATACTTGTTTTATGGCCTCATATGTGATGCATTCTAGATATTGTTCCATATGCACTTGAAAAGAATGTATATTCTGCTGTTTTAGGATGGAATGTTCTGAATATATCTGTTAAATGCTTCCAGTCAGTGTGTCATTCAAAGCCACTGTTTCCTTGTTTCTCTGTTAGGATGATCTCTCCATTGATATAAGTGAGGTACAAAAGTCCCCTACTATTATTGTATTACTATTGATGAGTTCTTTTATGCTTGTTATTAGCTGCTTTATGTATTTGGGTGCTCCCATGTTGGGTGCATAGATTTTTACAAAAGTTCTATCTTCTTGTTGAATTGTACCATTTATGATTATAAAGTGTCCTTCTCTGTCCCTTTGTTACAGTCTTTGTTCTAAAGTCTTTTTTGGGGACACCTGGGTGGCTCAGTGGGTTAAGCATCTGCTCAGTGGGTTAAGCCTTCTGCTCAGGTCATGATCCCAGGGTCTTGGAGTTGGGTACCACATCAGGCTGCTCACTCAGTGGGAAGCCTGCTTCTCCCTCTGCCTGCTGTTCCCCCTGCTTGTGTACTCTCTCTCTCTGAAAAATAAATAAAATCTTTTAAAAAAGAAAGTCTTTCTCTTTTTTTGTCTAAGTATTGCTACTCCAACTTTTTTTCTGGCATCTATTTGCATGATAAATATTTCCTCATCCCATCAATTTTGATCTGCATGTATCTTAGTTCTGAAATGTGTCTCTTGTAGGAAGAATATAGATAGGTCTTGCTTTTGTTTTTTTGTTTTTTAATACATTCTGTTAAGCTACATCTTTTGATTGGAGTGTCTCAAAGTAATTATTAATAGATGTGTATTTATTGCTGTTTCATTTCTTGTTTTGTGGTTGTTTTTGTAGTTTTTCTCTGTTCCTTCTCTTGCTTTCTTTCATGGTTTGCTGGTGTTCTTTTTTTTTTAATTTTTATAAATATTTTATTTATTTGACAGAGAGAAACACAGCTAGAGAGGGAACACAAGCAGGGGGAGTGACAGAGGGAGAAGCAGGCTTCCCACCAAGCAAGGAACCGGATGTGGGGCTTGATCTTGGGACTCCGGGATCATGACCCGAGCCAAAGGCAGATGCTTAAGAACTGAGCCACCCAGGCACCTTGGTTTGCTGGTATTCTTTAGTCATATACTTGGATTCCCTCTTTAATCTTTACATATTTGTTGCTGGTTTTTGATCTGTGGGCACAGTTGCATTTGTATACACATCTTCTGCATATAGCAGTGTATATTAATTTGATGGTTGTTTATGCTTGAACCCATTATTTACTCCTTCCCCCCCATACACATTTTAGGTATATGGTGTCATATTTTATATCCTTTTATATTATAAATCTCTTCATTGATTTTTATAGATTGGTTTTTACAGGGGCTCCGGGATCATGACCTGAGCTGAAGGCAGAGGCTCAACCACTGAGCCACCCAGGCACCCCTCCAGTTGCTCTTTTTAATACAGGATACAACTCATTGGATTTGGTAATCAGGCGAACATCTGGCATTTCCTTAACATTAAGTTTTGTCCAGACTAAGTCTATGGGGTCTCTAGGGATCCTCAGGAAGTTTGTATATAATCCATTTTACCCTCTTGAGTAATTTTGGTAAGGCTAGTGAGTTAGGCACATTTGCTATTGTCCTCCTGCTTTTTCCATATTTTTCACGTGTCATTATAGAGGATTCATGATGGGGTGCATACAGTGCACATGTAAGCTGTCCTGGTCAGAGTAGCAAGGGACCTATTATAAGGCAATTGTCAGGAGAAACCTGGCCATGGGAATTGGCTTTGGGGGGTCCAAGGCATCTACCTAATTCCAAGCCCTAACCTACACAAATGCACATGTTGCCCTGAAGGCAGAGCTGTACTATTCTTGGCCAGGCCAATAGGTCTGGGTATCCCCCAATGAGAGGCACATTTGAGTCTGGATTTTTGAGAAGCCAGGGAAACTATCAGGTAGCCTGCCCAAAAGCTGACACCTCAGAAAGGTTTTCAGGGGGTAGATTCCCACTATGCAGGAGGTGATGCAGGTAGTGGGGACCAGCAGGAGATTCACAGTCCTGGAGGGCCAGGTTGCCCAAGGCTAGCTGATGGGGTGCATACTGCACTTGTACAAGTCCTATAGGTCAAGGAATCCAGGGACCTGGAATACAGCAAGTATAAGGAGAGGGGAAGGAGAATCTTGGGGACGCAAGACATCTGCCGTGTTCTAAACCTAACCAACAGAAATGTACACATTCCTTCTGAAGACAGAGTTGGAGGATACTAGCCCCCTGACCTCATGGTGAGGCCAGGCAAGCTGTCTGGGACATCTGTCATCTAATAAGAGACACCTAGGAGTCTTGGTTGCTGGAGACATCCAGGACCCCTTCAGGAATAATGTCCAAATCAGAACTGATGGCGGCCAGTTTGCAGCTTCTGCCTCAGGGTGATTTTCAGGGCTGTACCCCCTCTACACTGGAGCCTAGGCAGGTATTGGAACCTGGCTCTGACTCTATCCCTTTGGACTGCCTAGGCTATTTCAGGCACTGTGTGTATACTTAGCACAGTTCATGGTAACCAGGCACCTGGACAAGGGCATTGGTATTGAGAGGCAGGGTCAGAGGAATGGCTCTTATGGATGTTAAACTTAAAATAACATAGCCAATTATTTTACTAGCAAAATGAATTTATTTAGAAATAGCAGAGGAATTGCTATTCAGGAAAAGCAAACTATGGCAAACCACAGGAAAGACCAAAGAGATAGAATGAAGGTCAGCCTTTATTGGGTTTTAGAAGCGAATGGAGGAGGGCTATCTTAAAAGAATGTTCATGGGAGAATAAGAGTTTTAGGTTGAGCTGGTTTCTTATTGGCTGCAAGGCTGTGGTTAGTGCATTGTTCCTGGGGCAGGGAGAGATCTTCTTTTTCTTAAAAGCAGAAGATAAATTCTTCTGTGAAGTGTCCTCCCTTGTCAAGATGAGAATTACCTTCTTACTTCCTGTTGGTGATACAGGCTACAATAAGTGGTATGTGCTTGAGAGTTCTTCTTTAAGGGCTTCCTGACCCTATTTTAAATGAGATTTCTTTTACTCCTTTTCACATTTTCCCTTTGTGATTCAGACCATTCCTCAAAACACTGCTGATCAAGTCAGATTCTCTGCATGTAGTAGTTTTTTCCCCTGGTTCCAGGAACAACCTTCCTTGGTTGTAGCATCCTCTTTTGGAAGAAAAGTGCACTGGATTGGAAACCATCAAGGCCACACTGAGTAACAAGGAGAGGAAGGAGAACTTTCAGACATCTTCCACCTACTATATCTTCTCAAGGGTGTAAGTATTGGAGGTCATCTCAGAGCACTAAGCCAACATCACCCGACTTGGGGCATCGCTTCTGCAGAGATCTGACAGGCAGTAGGGACAAAGTTTAAAATTGACTATGTAGAATAAGATGAGAAGAGAATAATGACTCCAGTTTGTGTAATAGTCCAAAATCAGGAGCCCAAACATGAAGGCAACCTGCTAAATAGATGGAAGGACCATGGATCATTAGGTAGAATTTGTTGTACCAAATGTACTCATTGCCTAATTTTGTGCAGTTTGGGTTTCTACTTCTCAGGAGAAATTTATCCATGTGCAAAAGGTACTTGCTATTGCACAGACACCTCCTTGTTGAGCAAGTAGATAATCAAAGATTTAAAAAAATTTAAAAAAAAGATAATTAAATACTATGTGATCATACAAAATTACTTTAGCCAGTGAGTTAAGTGATCCTCATTGGTCTGTTAGTGCTTTAGTTGTGGAGTCAGCTAGCTCTCCTAAATTTAGGAAGAGATTTCTGATTATGCATCCATGGGCACTTACTGTGATCCACGGAAGAAAGTCTCTCCTTAGGGAGATAAACCCAGAATCCATGTATGTGTCCTTGACATTCCCATTTATGGCAGACAGGGAAGCTCAAGAAGGTGGACAAATGGGAGGCTCCTGATTTGTAATAGATGTTAACAGGGATAGTTAAATGCCCCAATACACACTGACTTCCAATTTACCAGCCGTCTAAGCATTCAGGTTTCTCCGGAAATGCTGTCCACTGCAAACAAAAATAAATCCAAGTGGGACATAGAGGATACAGCAGAGGTCTGGTTTATTGATAAATTTATTAGCTGGAGTTTCCTGACTGAAATTTAAAGCCATGGGTCAGAATAGTTAGGATGATATTCTGTGAGAGGTGTTCCCTTCCTAAAGGGGTCTTTTCTAAAAACTTCTCCAAAAAGGTATAGACCTCTTTGTATTTCCTTAGGTTTCTGGGGGACAGATTGTATTTCGGTAAGGCAAAACATGTGGGGGAGCAAGTGCTGTACAGTTGACAAAGATGGAAATGTTTGGTTGAGCTACCAGGGTTATGATGGGAGGGCAAGGTTGAAACAAGGAACAGAAACACCTAGTTGTAACAGCCAAACCATGTGGGTAATATCCATAGGCTTGTAGATAAAATCAGCAGTGGTATTTGGGAGTAAAGAGAAATCAGTTACAAGTAAAACAAGTAATCTCTGACACTGTGAAAAATTAGAGTCTCTGGTGACAGATCTAACAGAGAAGTTTACCACTTTTGCAATACACTGAGATGTGGATAAGACCATGGCCTCTCCAAGAAAAAGAGAGGAGGAAAAAACAAAGTAAGAAGCAGCAACAAGAAAATGGTATAAAGGTCTGGTCTTGTCATCCTAGGAAAGCTGTGTCCTTCAGCTGTCACTTGCTTCAAATCTTGGGAAGGTTTACTTTCAGATCACCAGTTGGTGTGCAGGTCCAGAATGGGTTTGGTACTTTCTTTAGATGTAACACAGGAATCCAAATTGTCTATTGGTGTTTGGCTGTACAAGAGTTGGTTAACAGTATCTGATGGGATCTCTCCAAGGAGGTGAGGAGAGTCTGTCTGGAAATGTCTTTTTGAGTAGATGAAGTCCCTAGGTTGCAAGGTATAATGTTTACGGTGTTCATCTCCAGGAAGTACTCTCAAAAAGAGTGCTCTACAAGGGTAGATATTTTAATAGAAACAATTAGGCCTTTTTAGTATTGAAGTATATCTTCTTGTATCAGCTGTGGGTCAAAGAGGCAGGGGCTAGGTGCTTTGAAAGTTCTGTTACAAGGAACAGCTTCTTATTGATCTTATGCAAATATACACATTGTCATGAAAAAGAAGAGTTTCAGAATTCTGAAGGGATCAGGAAGGGAGAAAAAGATAAATGCTTCAACCTATGCGGATAAAGATCTAGTTTACCAAATTGCGATAAATTATAGATAGCTTGAAGGAGAGGAGAAAAAAGGGTTTTTGGAGTCCGGAAAAATGAAACATTAAAGCAATTAGTTTTCATTAAACTTTTAGGAGCTCTTATTCTGTTCAGGGTCATGATCATAAATTTATCAAAACCTGCGTTATTTGTCAATGTCTTTCTCATGAATGTCTTTGAAAATGAAGCACTGAAGACGATAAATGTGCATAAATGACAAAAGACTTAAGCATTGCAATGGTTAGGTGGCTCCTGGGTGGCTCAGTTGGTTGAGCGACTGCCTTCGGCTCAGGTCATGATCCCGGAGACCCGGGATCGAGCCCCACATCGGGCTCCCTGCTCGGCAGGAAGCCTGCTTCTCCCTCTCACTCCCCCTGCTTGTGTTCCCTCTCTGGCTGTGTTTCTGTCAAATAAATAAATAAAATATTTTTTAAAAAGAAACAAAACCCTTATAACAACAATTAGATCATTTTGCCAACTTTGACCATATAAAATTTTCTTTTTCAAGATTGCCTTTCCATAAGCCTTCAACAATTTTCTATATCTATTTAGGTTTCATCCTGTATTTTTCTTATTCTGGAACAATCCTTTACTTGAGGACAAAATTTATTATTTATTTCCACTACCCAAACACCCAATGTCCTTTATATCTTTCCTTATACAAAAACAAACCCACATCCTCTTTTCCTTACTTATTTTTCATATAGTCATTTTATTTTTCATTCTTAGAGTATTTTGGTGGGGGAAAAACTCCTTTTGCTGACAATTTTATCTTTATTAGTTTAAGTGTTATTTTCTCAATTTCAAAAGCTTATAAAGCTTTTCTAAAAAGAAATGTAAGGCAGTTGTCACAAAATAATTCCAGATTTATTCTTAGAAGATAGTGTGATTGCTTATGCATAACATTTAATGAATACAAACTCTTCTATAATGTAACGAAACCATACACTTTTTGGAAGTGACAGCACGAGGTTTCCTAGATCTGTGGGCTCATCCTGCCCTGTCCCTGCGAGACTGGGGAAGCTCGAATGGGCAGGGGCAACAGTATCCCCTCATTATTGAGGAAGAGGGTTGCTCTAAGTTAAGTGGGGAGAATAAAGATTTGAAGAACGGCTTCTAAACTGAAGGCAGAATGATCAATACCTGGGAAGCCCCCACCAGAATGAACAGCTTTGTAAGCAGTAATAAGAAATGGAGGAGGTTCTTTCAAATAGTTTGCCGCCTGGCAATGAAGCCTGAGCCTGTTGGACAGTGATCACAGCTTGGTCTTGAGGAGTTACCGCTGTGTGTGCACAAAACAGAAACAGTGGTTGTTCCTATACTGGCCTTTTCAGTTGGCCACACAGACCTTTTTGGTGCACAATTTACTGTGATGTAAGAGCAGTGGCTTTCAAACACGCTGGGTCATTCTGCAATAAGAAAGAGTGTTTATGGGCCAGAACATACTCCTCTATATAATCATATTAGTAGCTGAAATAAAACTTTACTAGAAATAGGAAAAACGGGGCGCCTGGGTGGCTCAGTTGGTTGAGCGACTGCCTTCGGCTCAGGTCATGATCCCGGAGACCTGGGATCGAGTCCCACATCAGGCTCCCTGCTCGGCAGGAAGCCTGCTTCTCCCTCTCACTCCCCCTGCTTGTATTCCCTCTCTGGCTGTGTTTCTCTCTGTCAAATAAATAAAATCTTAAAAAAAAAAAAAAAAGATTAGAAATAGGAAAAACATGTCAGTTCTTTATACACCATGCATTACTCTTATGCATTTTATGAAATTACTTTTTATTTATATATAAATATCCTATAATAAATCCATTTATAAGTTATAGATAAAATTGAAAATCTATGTTATCCATTTACATAGATAAGGATAATACATATGTTTTCTATTTAAATGTTAATCACAATTCATCTGTGGTCTGTGGCCATAGTTTGAAAAAAAAAAAAAAAACCAAAAAAGAGTAAATCCTCCTATAGTAGGAGCTTCCCTGGGAGTTTCATTATGTCCCATCTTCCAAAGAAGGGCCTACATAATTGCTTCCATACTTTCAGCATTAATGCAACCAGTTTGCACAGAATTAATTACATTTATCACTCAAGGTGTTCTGGCATTTTGTGTGTGTGTGTGGTTCATATATTCTCAGCTCTTCTTGCATTTTTTTTTTTTAAACATTTGTCATCTTTGCAGTGAAAACAGATACAGGTAAGTGTGCACTATCTATATTAGCATCCTGTAGTAAGTAGTTTAACAAATTTACAAATACATTCGAAATTATTTTTCAACGTGGCATTAAACATGTTTATTGATAGAGCCAAATCTTTTCTATTTCTCTGTAAAAACCTAAAAGCCAAAATAGATAAATTTCTGTTTAGCATTTAATGTTTATCTTATTTGGAAGTGATTTAGATATTCAACTAATATCCATTATTCACTTTAACTTAATATAAATTTTGATCTTATTTATATTTGTTTCATTTATTTGCTTTTAACACTTATTCTTATCTAAACAAGATGTTCAGCTAACCATTATTTTATTTCTTTTGTTGATAATTTTGTCATTGATTAGTAAACCCACTTAGAGAAATGGTATATCTGCATTATATTTAATGCTATGACTCTGAAGACATGCCTTATTATTAAGCCAACAGACTAGCATTTAGTTTATCTCACATCATATGAACTTGAAAAATATGTTTTCATATTTCTGAGAGTTTATTTGACTTATATAAAGGCTTAATTTTTCTTAAGCCAATTAAATAGAGCTCTTTTCAAATTAATTTTAACAATATCATCTGGACGTAGAAAAATATATGCATAACATTATGTAACATAGACATACATACCATTTAGACATACAGAGATTTTTATAGCGTTTATTGAGAAATTTTAGCCACGCTTCAGGGACAAAACTCAAGAGAAAATATAGTTGACCCTTGAACAATGCATGTTGGAACTACAAGTTCACTTATATGCACTTTTTTTATGGATAAATATAGTACAGCACTGCAAATGTGTTTTTTTTAAATGAATTCATTGACATTTTTAGCTCTTTTTTGTAAGAATACAGTACTTAGTATTTATAACATACACAATATGTATTAAGTACTTAACGTTATGTGTAAGGTCAACAGTAGGGTATTAGTTAGGTTTTAGGGGAGTCAAACGTTTCTATGTGGAGTCTTGACTGTGTGGCAGAGGGTTGAGATCCCTAACCTCTGCACTGTTCAAGGTTCAACTGTAATGGGATCCAGACTCTGCAGGTGTTTACTGAAGATAGTTTTTATTTGCCTTCTCCAAGGTTCCTTTCAGAACTGTTCTTCAAGTCATTTTGTCTCTAGAAGATTCTGCATATCAATCAACAAATGCATGACTTCATCTCCAAGAGGTTTGTAATCCTCTCTTTTAAGGGTGCCCCTTAAGGCTGACTTATCTAAAACAGAGTTTTGCCAGAACGGCCATTACAATTCAGATTCTACAAAAGTTTACCTATATTTTTCTTTTTTTTTCTTAAGATTTATTTATTTATTTGAGACTATGTCCATGAGTGGGAGAAGTGGCAGAGGGAGAGGGAGAAAAGCACACTCCTCCCTGAGCTTGGAACCCTGGTGCAGCTGGAATTCAGGACCCTGAGGGCGTGACCTGAGCCCAAATTAAGAGTCAGATGCTTAACGATGACGAACTGAGCCACTAAGGTGCCCTTCACCTGTTTTTCAAGAAACACTCAAGATTCTGGTCCAAAGGGACCAGATAGAGCCTATTTGCCTTTGAATTCCTTAAGATGTCCTTAAGGGGGCCTGTTTTCCAATACCTATTCTAAAATACCAGGAATCATGTGTTTTCCAGCCTTCTGAACATGATGGGTGACTTACCAGGAAGCTTCGAAAACCAAAAACAAAATGAGTACTCACTGGTAAGGGTGATACCTTCATAAAAACAGAAAGAGATCCCAAATAAGCCTGGAGAGCTCACAATAAAAACAGTAGATTTCAATATCCAGGAAAGATACACTTCAAACTCCAGGGTCAGCAAAAAAGCAATGAACTCAGTGGGTTTTGTGGGTACCGGCACCTGTTTGTCACCAAACTTCAAGTTATGGGGGGGTCTTCTCTGGAGACCTCTTCTTTGACACCATTGATTGTCAACCTTAAAATAGCCAGTTATTTTACTAGCAAAATGAATTTCTTCAGGAATAGCAGAGGAATTGCAGTTTGGGACAAGCAAACTATGGCAAAACAATAGTGAGTCCTGAGGCAGAAGGAAGGTCAGCTTTTTATTAAGTTTTAGGAAAAAAGTGAGGAGGGTTGTTTTGAACAAAAGTCCATTGAAGAATAAGAATTTGAGGTTGTGACAATTTCTCACTGGCTCAAGCAATGGTTAGTTATTGTTGCTGGATCTTCTTTTTCTTAACAGCAGAAGATAAAATTCCTGTGAAGATATCTTACTTTGTCAAGATAAGAATTCAATTCCTCCTTCTGCCTCTTCTGCAGCTGCAAGGAGTGGTATGTGCCTGAGAGCTCCCCCCTTCAGGGCTTCCTGACTCCATTTTAACTGAGGTTTCCTTTACTCTTTCCTTTACTCATTTACTCACAGGGAAAAGGTGCATGAGGACCCACAAGCCCTAACCTACCCAATAAGCAATAAGCCCTTTGAAGGCAGAGCTCCAGGTGACTGAACAGCTTTGACAAGGCAGGGCTGGGATGGCTGACGATGGTATCCCCTAAGAAGAGACTCCTGGGAGACCTGTTTTCCAGAAAAGTTCTAGAACCCCACAGGCAGCAAGTCCAAATGGCAAGGAACTGTCTCCAATTTGTAGTTACTGCCCCAAGGTGATGTTTGAGGGTGGTACCTCCCACACTGAACCTATGCAGGTATTTGGGGTCAAGACCTAGCTACCCTGGCCTGCTGGGCCTTGGCTTCTGGAGGCTGGCTGAAGGGCTTCCAACTCCAGATGCCTTGACAGCACAGTTCAGGGGAGCTGGGAATCTAGAACTTGGCAAAAGTCGGGAGAGTCTAGGTCATGGGGGTGGGCTAATGGAGGTTCAAGACATCTGCCTAAATCCAAGTCCTAACTTCCACAAATGCACATGTGGGGTCAAGGGCAGGCTACCACAAAACATACTACCTCAGCATATTGATTATTTTGAGTTAAAGTTCCTTATAAAATACCCAGTGCAAGTATAATACCCTGACTTCACTTTGTCTCCACAAAGCAAAAAAAAAAAATCTCTCATGTCAAATGTACCTTCCCTTTGCCAAGTGGTAAAGGGACATCAGTATCACCAGAGATCTGGAATTCAGAGCTAAGAAGACTGTGAAAACATCTTGTTACTTTTACTAATTTTACTACCCCAAGTCAAATTCTGTTAGAATTTCTTTAAAATTAAAGCTTGCAAATATAAGTTTTCTTTATACTGTCAACTCATCCATAGATATATTATTTCTATGTCTAAAAACATCTTTTAGCTGTCCACCTTGGTGGTTTCCTTGGATCTCACTGTTAGTATTGGGCCTTTCTGGGCATGGGATTGAACTTTCTGTTTTTCTCCTGTTAATATGTCTTGTCAATTTAATTCTTAGATCATCTGGAAGAATCTTGAAGGGCAGAGCATACTTTTTCCTCCTCCATAGCTGGCAGAGTTGGCAGGATACACACTAACTGGCTAGACGCTGCTGCAGCTGAGAGATGATGGGAGATCCGACAAAAGCTGGCAGGAGGTAAGAATCCTCACCACCACTGGATCTCTGCCTGCAGGGGCTAAATGTAGGTGAGCAGGAGAAAATACTTATAGAGCTAGTTCTTTGGCTTTAAGGACTCTGGTGATGTTGATAGAGTTCTCTTGGCCTGAGAGATCCATTTCCATCCGGAGATGGCTATGGTTTCTGTTTGTCCCTGTCCTTTGTGTCATTTGTTGTAAAAAAAAAAAAAAATTAGAAAAGAACACAGGCATAGGTCCAATTAGCCTGTGGTTTGAGTTGGCCTCACAGACTGGCGAGTTCACAATTATCATCAGACCTGCTTCTGTTGTTTAGACAAACATTGCTGTGGGTTCTCTATGTAAAAGCCAGAGGAGGTTTTTCCTTTTGTCTTGTTCAAGGTCCTAAGAGCTTTGGTTTGTGACCAGTGAGAATATTCTCTCTGGTCTCCACACCCCAATGTTCACTTATCAGGGTGCACCTTGGTGTCCCATCAAGTAGAGTGGGGTTCTGAGACTCACAGTTACAAGCAGTACTCTCATTGCCTGGCCACGCCAGCTGTCAGGGAGTGTGTTATAAGAGGTCCCAGTTCATAAGGGATATTTGTCACTGTAACCTCCATTAGTGCTGGAAAAATCTCCTTACAGTAGTGTCTGCCCCATGTCACATATTAGTGAGTCCATGATTAGAGATGTCTCACATTTTTGTAGGAAACTGAGCATACCATTTTCTCTGTACCATCTTTATTGACTGTGTAATGAAGGTCTTTGCTGTATTAGACTATTTTGGGGAGTAAAATTTGGGGTCATGGGGGATGCCTCATTTATTCCCTCTACAGGGATGCATCTTGTGTCAATCTTTCCAGAGCCTGGAAAGTTGCTTCTGTGTCTTCCCATAAAGGTGCTTATTGGTTTGAGTTACTATTGAGATCCGTAAAATCCTATTCATCTTTGCCAGATGATGGATCCTTTACATGGGCCATATTTGAAGGGAAAAAAAAAATCTTTGTAACAATGTTTAAGTTGTCTTATTCTTATAATGGTTAGCTTTTGGGACTCTGTTGAAGATATGAAAAAACAAAAATTAGACTGAAGACAAAAATTAATGATTATATTAATATAAATTCCCCTTCTCAAAATCTGGCCCCATTTGCCTATTTTAATTTACCTTTCCCAAGAAGTTGTACAGAGAGCCCTCTGACCTCATCTCTATGTTCAAACTACATAGGTTATCCATGTAAATGCTGAAAAGCAAAGAATAAACTTAACAAAAGAACCCAAGACTGGCAGCAAGGCTTGCTTTGCTCCTATTTTCCAGGGCTCTGTAATTTTTGTTTTGTTTTGTTTTGCTTATGTAAAGCCACATGTAAGTGAAATCATATGGTATTAGTCTTCCACTGTAAGATTTACTTCACTTAGCAGAATAGCCTCTTGACCAATCATGCAGTCATTAATGGCAAGATCTCATTCTCTTTTGTGGCAGCGTGGTGTTCCATTGTAAATGTATACCACATCTTCCTTATCTGTTCCTCTATTGATGGATACTTAAATTGCTTCCATATCTTGGATATTGCAAAAGAAAATGAAGTGGCAATAAATGTAGCAGTGCGTATACCTTCTTGAAGTTGTTTTCCATCTTTATGACCCAAGAGTGGAACCACTGGATCCTAGGGTATGTATTTTTTCTCTTTGTGCAGAGTCACCATAGTCTTTTCCACTGCCTTCGCACCAATTTACATACCTGTCAGGAGAGAACAAGAGTTCCCTTGTGGGGCGCCTGGGTGGCTCAGTTGGTTAAGCGACTACCTTCGACTCAGGTCATGATCCCGGAGACCAGAGATTGAGTCCCACATCGGGCTCTCTGCTCGGCAGGAAGCCTGCTTCTCCCTCTCTCACTCCCCCTGCTTGTGTTCCCTCTCTAGCTATGTTTCTCTCTGTCAAATAAATAAAATCTTAAAAAAAAAAAAAGAGAGTTCCCTTGTGGATATCATTGCAAACACTTTCTATTTGTTTGTATTTGTTGTATGTTTGATCCTATCCACTGTGCTTGGTGTGAGGTGGTATTTCATGGGGTTTCCTAGTGAGTCTTCTTGATGATATCTGATGTTGAACATCTCTTCCTAGGTCTGTTGGCTAGCTGAATCTCTCCCTTGTGGGGAAAAAAAAAAGAGAACACTATGCTCAATTATTTACAAAGTATTTGGGTTTTTTTGGTGTTAAGTTGTACTAGCATGTTATACAGTTTGGATATTAACCCCCTATGGCATATATCAGTTGCAAAGCACTTCTTCCATTCAGCAGGTTGCCTTTCATTTCATTGACATTTCCCTTTGTTGGGCAAAAGCTTTTCACACCAACGTGTTCTCAACAGTTTGTTTGCTTTGGATTCTCTTGCTTGGAGAGACCTGTCTAGAAAACTATTGCTCTGGCTATGTGCAAGAGATTATTGCCTACCTCTACTTGAGCAAGTTTGATAGTTTTAGGGGTCACCTTGGGGTCTCCTTTCCACTTTGGGTTTGTTCATGTACACTATGTAAGAACATTGTCCACTGTCCTCCTTTTGCATGCATCTGTCCAGTTGCCCCGGCAGCACCTGATGAACATGCTCTCTTTTCTCCCTTGTTTATTCTTGTCCATTTTGTCCTAGACTAATGGACAAGATAATGGTGGGTTTATTTCTGGGTTCCCTAGGAGGTTCCATGTACCCATGTGTCCCCTTGTTTGTACCAGGACCATACTCTTCTGGTTATGTACAGATTTTGAGTGTATCAGGAACATAAGGACACTGATAGCTCCCACTCTGTTTATCTTCCTCAAGATTGCTTTGGCTCTTTGGGGTCTTTGGTCATTTCATACTCATTTTAGGATTACTTATTCTAGTTCAGTGGAAAACATGATTGCTCTTTTAATAGGGATCACATTAAGTCTGTCAATTACTTTGGGTAAGCAGTCATTTTGACAGTATTGATTCTTCCACCATGGGTGTTCTATCTCTCTCTTTTGATTTGTGCTATCTTCGATTTCTTTCATCTGTGTTTTATGGTTTTCAGAGTAGAGTTCTTTCACTTTCTTGGTACATTTATGCCTTTTTTTTTGGTGTTTTAGTTTTTTGGGTTCTAATGTACGTGGGATTGTTTTCTTTCTCTTTTTCCTACCTCCTTATTCTTATATAGAAATGCAGTGAATTTGTGTGTATTAATTTTATATTCTGCATCTTTATTGAATTCATGTATCAGTTTAAAGAGTTCTTTGGTGAAGTCTTTAGATTTTCTGTATATGATAACATGTCTATTTAAATATGACTCTTCTCACTTTTACTTTCTGTGTCTTTTCTTTTCCTTGTCTGATTGCCATTGCTAGAACTTCCAGCAATCTGTTGAGAAAAAAAAAATTGATGAGTGTGAACATCTTTGTCCATTTCTGATTCTTTCAGTTCTTTTCTACTCAGGGCAATATCATGTGTGATTTTGCATCTGCTTCCTTCAGTATGGTGAAGTATGTTTCCTTTAAACTTTGTTTAGAGTTTTTAGCACAAGTGTTGAATTTTGTTAAATGGTTTTTTTTGCATCAGTTGTAGTGATCCTGTATATTTTATCCTTCCTATTTTATGTTTTGTATCACACTGAATGATTTGCAATATTATACTCTTGCATCCCTTTAATAAATCCCCCCGGTTCTTTTTAATGTGTCTTTCAATGTATTGTCGAGTTTGTTTTGGTGTGGAATTTTCCATCTATGTTCATCATGGATATTGGTCTGAAGTTTTCTGTTTCTGTAGTATATAAATAGAAATGTGTGTGTGTGTGTGTTTTGTTTTTTGTTTTTTGTCTTTGTAGACAAAATTTTGGTCTAATTTTGGTCAAGGTGATTTTGATCTCTAGAGTGAATTTGGAAGTTGTTCTTTGGCTTCTATGTTATATACTGATTTAAAAGTTAGGTATTGGGCTCCTGGGTGGCTCAGTCAGGTAAGTCCTTCAGCTCAGGTCATGATCCTCGTGTGCCAGGATCGAGTCCCACATTGGGCTCTTTGCTCAGTGAGGAGTCTGCTTCTCTCTCTGACCCTTCCTCCTCCCATAAATAACATCTTAAAAAATAATAAAAGTTACGTATTTCTAAATTTAATTTAATGTTTCTTTTTATTTATCTTACAGTAATTTTATTTATTTTTAATTTTTTACATCATTAGTTTTTGATACAATGTTCAATGCTTCATTAGTTGCATGTAACACCCAGTGTTTTTATTAACACTTGGTTAACATTAATGTTTAAATTAGCTTCAAGGTTGCAACATAGTGATGTAACAGCTCTTGATATTATACAGTGCTCACAAGTGCATCTTTCATCTGTCATCGCAGAATGCTATTTGAGTACCATTGACTATCTTGTCTGTGCTATACTTTAGTTTTCATGACTTTTAATATCATAATGAAAGTTTTTACCTCACATTTTCTTCACCCATTGTTTCCTTCTCACTCTCCTCATCTCCATCCACCATCAGTTTGTTCTTTGTGTTTATGGGTTTCCTTTGGTTTCTTCGCTTTCTTGTCTATTTGTTTTGATGTTGAGATTCCATATATAAGTTAAACTACATGGTATTAGTCTTTGATTTATTCCACTTAGCATAATACTCTAAGTTCCATCCATGATGTCACAAATGGGACATTCTCATTCTCTTTTATGGCTGAGTTACATTCCTCTGTGTGTGTGTATATATGTATAAATATATGTATATGTGTATATATGTATATATATATGCATAAAACATCTTCCTTATCCATTTATCTATGAATGGACACTTATGTCACTTCCCCATGTTAACTATTGTGAATAATTTGGCAATAAGCATAGACATGCCTGTATCTTTTTGAATGTGTGTTTTTGTTTTCTTTGTGTAAATACCTAGGAGTGGAGTAGCTAAAACATGGTATTTCTCTTTTTAATGTTTTGGGAGAACCACCATACACTTTTCTTTCTTTCTTTCTTTCTTTCTTTCTTTCTTTCTTTCTTTCTTTCTTTCTTTCTTTCTTTCTTTCTTTCTCTTCCTTCCTTCCTTCCTTCCTTTCTTTTCTTTCTTTCTTTCTTTTTTAAAGATTTTTATTTATTTGACAGAAACACAGTGGAAGAGGGAACACAAGAAGGGGGAGTGAGAGAGGGAGAAGCAGGCTTTCTGCTGGGCAGGGAGCCCGTGACTCCAGGATCATGACCTGAGCCGAAGGCAGACGCTTAAAGACTGAGCCACCCCAGTGCCCCCACGATACACTTTTCACTGAGTTTCATAATGTACACTCCTATTAAATGTGCACGAGGCTTTTCTTTTTACACATCCTGGCTGTCACATGTTATTGTTTTTTGATCCTACCTAGTGTGACTGGTATGGGATTATACCTCATTTTTGTTTCATTTTGCATTCCCTTGATGATTAATGATGTTGAGCATCTTTGCATTTGCATGTTTCTGTTGGTCAGTTGGATGAGTTCTTTGGAATAATGCCTATTCAAGTCTTTAGCCCATTTTTTTTCACTGGAGAGTTTGGCTTTTTATGTTGAGTTGTATAATTTCTTTATAGATTTTGAATATTAAGCTTCTCTGATAGATCATTTGCAAGTATGTTTTGCCATTCAGTAGGTTGCTTTTGTATTGTTGATGGTATCATTTGCTGTGTAAAGGTGGGTGTTTGTTGGTTTGTTTGTTTTTGGAGCATACTCCCAGTAGTTTTTCTTTTTCTTTTATTTCTTCTGCCTAAAGAGGCATACGTAGAAAAATGTTGCTAAGGCCAACGGCCATGGATTGCTATCTATGTTTTATTTTGGGAGTTTAATGACTCCAGGTCTCATATTTAGTCCTTTAATCCATTTTGTGCTTATATTTGTTTATGATATAAAAAATAGTTCCATTTCATTCTTTTGCATATAATTTTTAGTCTTCCTTTTGCAATTTACTGAAGAGAATGTCATTTTCCCATTGACTATTCATGCCTCCTTTGTTGTAGGTTAATTGATCTTATAGCTGTGGGTTTATTTTTGTGCTTCCTCTCCTGTTCCATTGTTTTATGTGTCTGTCTGAGTTCCTGTACTGCACTCTTCTGATGGCTGTACATTTGTCACACATTTTGAAATCAGTGATTGTTACCTCTATCTTTGTTTTGCTTAAGATGGCTCTTCGGAGTGTTTGGCAACTTCCACACCCATTTATAATTCACTTATTCTGGCTCTTTGAAAAATACTATTGGAATTTTAATAGAGATTGTATTGAATCTGTACTTTGCTTTTTGTAGTGTGGAATCTTAAAATTATTTGTACTTGTCAACTATGGGTATGTTATATGTATCTCCATTAGTTGTGCTCTCTTAAATTTCTTTCATCAGTGTTTTATAGTTTTCAGAGTAGAAACCTTTGTCATTAAGTTCATTTCTAGGTTTTTTTGTCTTTTGGGCACAGTTGTAATTTTTGTGTGTTTACAATTTGTTTCCCCTACTTTGTTCTCAGTGCCTTTTGAAACACAACCAATTTATGTATATTAATTTTGTATCCTGCAATTTTACTTATGCATTTCTTCATTCTCATAGTTTCTTGGTGGAGTCTTTAGTGTTTTATATATATATATTATTGTGTGTCCTGCAAATATGACAGCTTCTAAATTACAAGTTTGGATTTTTTAAAATTTATTGTATGATTTCTGTGGGTAAGAGTTCCAGTACTCTACTGCATTAAAGTGGTGAGTGTGGATATACTTGTCTTGTTTCTAATTATAGAGAAAAACCTTTCAGCTTTTCTTCATTTAGTATTATGTTTAGTTGTGTGTTGATATGGCCTTTATTATGTTATGTTTCTCTATACCCACTTTTTTGAGAATTTTTATCTTGAATAAATGTTGAATTTTGTCAAATATTTTTGTGCATCTTGTGAGATGATCATATGGTTTTTATCCTTGCTTTTGTGTTAATGTGTTGCATTATGATTGATTTGGAATACTGAATCTTTTTCATGTCCTGGTAATATATATATATAACATTTGATCATGATGAATCATTTCTTTAATATGATTTTGAATACAGTTTGGAAATGATATTTATTTGGTGATATATTGCCCTCTGTGGTCATTAGGAGTACTGGCCTGAAGTTCTTTTTTCCTAATATGTGTTTGTTTAGTTTAGGGCAATGCTCACCCTGCAGAATGAATTTAAAATTTTGCTTCCTCTTCTCTCTTTATTTTTTGCATTTTTAAAAAATATTTTGGTAGAGGTACCTGGGTGGCTCAGAGGCTTGAGCCACTGCTTTTGGCTCAGGTCATGATCACAGGGTCCTGGGATCGAGCCCCACATCGGCCTCTTGGTTTGGTGGGGAGCATGCTTCCCTCTCTTTCTCTGCCTGTCTTTCTGCTTACTTGTGAACTCTGTCTCTGTGTCAAATAAATAAATAAAATCTTAAAAAAATTTTTTTTTAGGAGCACCTGGGTGGCTCAGTCATTAAGCATCTGCTTTCAGCTCAGGTCATGATCCTGGAGTCAGGGGATTGAGCCCCGCATCAGGCTCCCTGTCCGTTGGGAAGCCTGCTTCTCCCTCTCTCACTCCCCCTGCTTGTGTTCCCTCTCTATCTGTGTTTCTCTCTCTCAAATAAATAAATAAAATCTTTAAAAATATATATTTTTATATATATATTTTTTACTAGCTTGATGAAAGTATGCATTAAGTCTTATTCAGATGTTGGGAAAATTCACCTGTGAAGTCATCTGTCCTGGACTTTTGCTTCTGGGAGGTTTTTTGTTTTTGTTTTTTTCTCTACTGATTGTATTTCCTTTTTTGTAATTTGTTAAATTTTCTATTTCTTCCTAATTTAATTTTGGAAGATTGTTTCTGGGAATTTATTTCTTCTAAATTGTCAATATTGTTGGGATTTAATTTTTCATATTTTCTTATAATCCTTTTTGTCTCTGTGTTGTCTGATGATATTTCTCCCTTTCCTCCCTCCCTTCCCCTTTCCTTCCTTCCTCCTTCCTCCCTCCCTTCCTTCCTTGTGAGTCTTGCTAAAGATTTATCAGTTTTATCCTTTCAAGCAGCTCCCTTTTTATCAAATTTTTGTGGGTTTTTTTTGAGTATCTTTTTGTTTCTGCTGTAGTTTTTTTTTTCCCCACTAACTTTAGGACCTTTTGTTTTTCTTTTTCAAGTTCTCCTAGGTGTATGGTTCAGTTGTTTGAGATTTTTTTGTTTCTTGACGTAGGCTTATATTGCTACTAACATTCCCTTTAGAACTACTTCTGGGGACAGCTGGGTGGCTCAGTAGGTTGGGCCTCTGTCTTCAGCTCAGGTCATGATCCTGTGAGTCCTGCATCAGGCTCCTTGCTCAGCATGGAGCCTGCTTCCCCCTCTGCCTGCCTCTCCCCCTGCTTGTGCTCGCTCGCTCTCTCTCTCTCAGAAAAATAAATAAAATCTTAAAAAAAAGAACTATTTTTGCTTTGTTGAAAATATTTATATCATTGTTTCCATTTTCATTAATCTCCATGCAATTTTTTAGTTTCTTTTGATTTCTTCATTGACCCATATTTTTAGTATCCTGTTTAACCTACATGTGCTTGTATTTTATATAGTTTTCTTGTTATTGATTTCTAGTCATACTGCTATGCTCAAAAAAGATGCTTGATAGGATTTAAATCTTAAGTTTTTTGAGGCTTGTTTTGTGGCATAATAAATCATCTATGCTGGGGAATGTATCATGTGCACTCGAAAAAATGTGTAATCTATTGCTTTTGGATGGAATGTTCTGAATATACCTGTTAACTCTTTGTAGGATAATGTGTTTTTTCTTAGCCACTATTGGCTTACTTTTCTGTTGGATTTTCTGTCTGATCTATCCTTTGTTGAGTGCTAAAAGTCCCTACTATTATTCTATTACTGTCTGTTTCTCCCTTTATATCTCTTAATATTGCTTTAAGTTTTTAGGTGCTTCAATGTTGATGGATATATATTTACAATTTTTATATTCCCTTGTTTTATTGATCATTTAACATTATGAAATTCTACAGTATTTTTGCTATAGTCTTTGTTTTAATGTCTATTTTGTCCAATAACTATTTTGTCCAATCTAGTATTGTTACCCTGATTTTTTTTCTCTTACATTTGCATGTGATATTGTTTTCCATGCCTTTACTTTCAGACTGTATGTGTTTTCAGGTTTGAAGTGAATCCCTTGTAGATAGCATGTAAATGGGTCTTGCTTTTTTTTTTATCCATTTAGTTACCTTATTTCTTTTGATTGGAACATTTAGTCCATTTATTTTTAATGTAATTATAGATATGTATGTATTTATTACCATTTTGGTAAGTATTTTCTGAATTATTTTTGTAGTTTTTTTCTGTTCCTTTTCTTGCTCTCCTTTTTGTGGTTTGATGGCTTTAGTGTTATGCTTTGATTCCTTTCTTTTTATTTTTTTGTGTATCTGTTATAAGCTTTTGATTCGTGGTTACCATAAATAACATTGCATTTATGTAACAGTCTATATTAAGCTGGTGTTGCTTAAGTTCAAACACAAACTAAAAGCACTGAATTTTTACTACCCCCTCAACATTTCATGTAAATGAAGTCATATTTTTATATCCTTTTACTTTGTGTATCCTTTGTCTAATGTTAGTACACATAATTATTTTCCTACTTTTGTGTTTTAACCTCCATACTGGCTTTATACATAATTAATCTACCAGCTTTACTATGTTTGTTTTTACTAGTGATTTTTTTTCCTTTCATAATTCTTATTCTTCTATTGTCTTTTCTTTCCACTTCAAAAATTCATTTTAACATTTCTTCTAAGCCTTGTTTAGTGGTGAGGAATGCCTTTTTGTTTGTCTGAGAAACGCCTTATCTTTCCTTCAGTTCTGAATGATAACCTTGCAGGATGGAGTATTCTTAGTTATAGTTTGTTGTTTTGCTTTGTTTTGTTTTGTTTTGTTTTCCTGTCAGCACCTTGAATATATCATGCCACTCCTTTCTGGTCTACAAAGTTTCTGCTGAAAAATAGCCTTGTGGGGTTTCAGTTTTATCACTTATATGTTAATGTTTGCTTTTCTCTTGCTACTTTTAAGATTCTCTGTCATTAATTTTTGCCATTTTAATTATGCATCTTGCTGTGGACTTCTGTGGGTTCATCTTGTTTGGGGCTTTCTCTGCTTCCTGGATCTTGTTTCCTCTACCAGATTAGGAAAGTTTTCAGTTACAATTTCTTCAAGTAAGTTTTCTGCCCACTTCTCTCTTCTCTTTTTGGGATCTCTATAATATGAGTGTTATTATGCTTGATGATCTTACAGAGTACCTCAACCTAGTTTTATTTTTATTTTTATTTTATTTTTTTGCTGTTCAGCTTGATTGTTTCCATTATCCTGTCTTTCAGATTAATGATCCATTCTTCTGCATCTTCTAATCTGTGGTTGATTATCTCTAGGTAAAATTTATTTCATTTATTCTTTAGCTCTAACTGATCCTTTTAAAAATATTTTTTTATCACTTTGAAGTTCTCAGAGCTCATCCACTCTTTTCTCAAGTCCGGTGAGTATCTTTAAGAACCTGACTTTAATCTCTTTATCAGGCATATTGCTTATCCCCATTTTGTTTTGCTCTTTTTCTGTTCTTTCATTTGGGAGATCTTTGTTTCCTCTTTTTCTCTCTGTGTTTATTTATATGTATTAGGTAGATCAGCTATGTCTCCTGGTCTTGACAGTGATGACCATATGTAGAAGAGGTTCTGTGATGCCCTGCAGTGCAGTTCCCCTGGTCACCAGAATCAGGTGTCCCAGGATATTCTCTTTGTGGACTGCCTGCACCTTTTGTGTGGCTGTGCTCTGATTGCTGTGGGCATGCTAGTGGGTGGGGCTTGCTTCAGCCCAGCTTGCTGTGATGACCCAGTTTATTTACTCCAGGTGCTGTGGGCAGGGTTTGCTCCCTGTGCTGATGAAAGGCCCAGCCACAGCCCCTGTGGGAATCTATCTGGTGCAGCTGGTACTCAGCCTGTCTGTAATTAGCTTCTATAAGAGCTGCAGATATACCAATGGACAGGGCTTCATCCCTGCACAGCTATCAAAGACGCCCAGCTGTTGGAACTATGAGTGTGCTGGTGTGTGAGGTTATCTTTTCTGCCTCAGAGCAGAACCCTTTGGAGGATCCCTGGCTTCAGCCAGGGATACCTGCCAACTGTGGCCTGGCAGGAGCTGCTTTGGAGAGGTGCATTCTCTAGGGCCTCATAGAATGCTTAGGTGAGACTTTCAGTTGGTTGGTATATGTTCTCAGACAATGGGAACTCCAGAGCGTAAAGCCCAGTCCGGTGAAACGTGGGCTTCTGTGGTGTTTCCGTCCACAGTGAAGCTGTTGCAAACTCTTGTGATGAGTAAAGGCTCTCTAGTTTGTATTTAGAGCCCTTTTAGCTAGCTGGTACCAATGTTTGAACATTCTGACAGCATTTTTCAAAGAAATAAAGGCTGTGTCTTCAGTCTCTGTCCATCTAAATTTCCTGCTCTTCCTTTTTATTTCATAAATGCATTTTAATATTATCCCCATAGGTGGTATGGGCTGTAGCCAATACCCAGAATTCCTATTAGTTTGAGCTGCTGCTTTTGTGGTAGTTAATATGCAATCTATATTGTTCATGACTGGGTGTGGTATCTTTATGCCTTCTGAGGAACACATTTTGCTTAGAACTTTTACTGTCATCTGGGGTCTTTGGACCTCACCTGGGGCAATTTTCCATTTTCTGAATGTAAGGAATATTTGCTCTAGTCTTTTTTTCCTAGCTATCACCATAAATAAGGATGTCCTCAATCTATGGGAAATACTGGGTTTTGTGACAGCGTTTTCATCAAAGGCCTGGATGTCTTGTTTTAGAAGGTTGTGG